>VWZW01004604.1:259380-307747 GCA_013397115.1 Edolisoma coerulescens
GCCCGCGGCCGCCGCCACATCGCCCGCCCCGCCTGGGCCCGAGCCCCCAGGGGGAGGCGCGGGGGAAGCGCTCAGGGCGCATGAGCGCGGCCGGCAGGGATGGAAGGAAGGATGGCTGGAAGGCGGGGAGAGGAAGGGGGAGAGGCGGGGGGGGAGCGGGGGGGGGGCAGCGGGGAGCGGCGCGCCGTCCTCCGGCTTCCCTCGGCTGCGGCGCCTGAGGAGCCCGTTACCCGCCGCAACGGGCGTGAGGGGCGTGAGGGCCGCGAGGGTCGGGCCGCCCCAGGGCGTGAGGGACCGGTGGTGAGACGGACGCTGTGGACTGGTGGTGTGAGGGATATCAGGGACCGGTGGTGAGAAGGACCGGCCGCCTGTGGGTGTGAGGGTCCGGCGCTTCCCCCTCCGCCGGCGGTTCCCACGTCTTCCCCTGGCTCCGATCCGAACTCTAAAACACGAGGGAGGCTCCGGGAGGGCCGTGCCTCGGTAACACGGCCCCTCCCCGGTGTGTCTGGAAAGGAGAGCGCGTTTCATCCCCCCCCAGCGAGGTCCCCGCGTGTAAGTGCAGGCAGGTACCAAACCTCGTCCCTGTCTGTCAGTGTAGAAAGGGGAGGTGTCAGAGGAGGGACCGGGCTCTGCTCGGTAGTACCCAGCCATGGGCAGAACCTGATGCACAGAAACTCCACCTGAACATAAGAACTTTCCTGTGCAGTGACCGAGCACTGAACAGATTGTCCAGAGAGGCTGTGGAGTCGCACTGGAGATATTCCAGAACCATCGGGACACAATCCCGTGCCGTGGGTTCTGGGATGACCCTGCTGGAGCAGGGAGGTTGGACCAGCTGACCCACTCTGGTCCCTTCCAGCCTGACCCATTCTGTGGTTCTGTAAACAAAGTGTGGCTTTGCTGCTCCGAGCACTCTTGGGCTGGATTAGTCATCAGCAGGATGAAGCACATCTCACAGCCAGGTGGGGAGATCCTCAGCTCTGGGCTGTGCCTTTGCAGAAAGTTGTGGAAGGTGTTTTACCTGCTTACAGCTGTCAGAGAGAACTTTACTACAATCCTCCCTAAAGTCCAGGCTGATGTTATGTCCAGACTGGGTGAGGCTTGTGTAAATAAACAGCAGAAAAACTTAGTTTAAAGGAGTTACTATTAGACAGGAAATAATTGTGGAATGTGTATGCTGAGTCGGCTCATCTTAATAATTAAATAGGAATTGCTTTAGTAGCTCTTCCTTTTTTTTGTAGTTGCTTTCCCAGTGGAAGTAAGAGAGGTAGGCAGGCTGTACATACAAGAAGAGATTGTGATGAATTACACAATCACAGAGCATTTTGTGAATATACTGAATATCTTGTAGTTAAATTAAAAGTAAGATTTTATCTTTAGATAATATAAAAATAGATTTTTTAAAATGTATTTTTGTACAGGAAATCTTTTGATATTAAATCAGGAGTAGTAAATACACACTGCAGGTAAATCTACTACTGCTTTATGTGTTTTAGTGTTCCGTTCTGACTTTCCTCAAACTGACAAAGTGCTCTGACTAAAATTTTCCACCAGTGTTATGCTGATCCTCTTGAGGGGAAGTTTTGAGCACATTTAAGCAACTGTTTTTATAAACCTTGTTTGCAAAAAAACCCAAATTATGTGGCCATCCCTTGGGAAGAAGGGGATCCGACATCCCTTTGTCTCAGACCCGTGTTTCACCCACATGTTGTAGAATTGTAATTTCTTAAGAATATTTTGTTTACCTGTGGAAAGTCCCCCCATCCTGACTGGATTGTGGCCATTTCAAGAACTGTCATTTACGTGATCTCATTAGGGGCTCGCAGGGAGATGTCACAAATTAGAACCTTTGGAAGTTTCAGCTACAGAGCCAGACCATGATTCCTTGGGGATTTCACCACTTGTGAGCTCCCCTGATTCTGCTTTAATGTTCAAGGTAGCTTATCCTTTAGCACATATTAGCACTCTCATTGAATATAAAACAGGCAGCAGCTTTTAAGTTCCCAAAGTCCTTTTTGTGCTGTACATTTAGTGATAAATGTGAACATTTGTGCCTCCTGTTCCTGCCGTGTAGGTTCCAAGTGCCAGGGTGATACTCTGCCACATCCGCCTCACACTGAGAACCCTCGGGATAACTAGAAGCTGGATATTACTAAGAAATTAGGTTTTCTGAGCTCGAGGAGGTGAGGGGGGTTGTGTGTGTGATGCTAGAGCATACTTGCACACAGAATTAAGTGCTCTGATCATCTTTGTAGTGATGCTGATCACACTTTCCATAAAATTAGTTAGGGGCAGGTGAACATTTGGGTTTAAGAGGACAACTTTGCAGAAAGCCTTGAGCTTTCTTACTGTATTGAAGTTGTTTTGTTTTGCACTTCAGGAGCTGTGAAGCAGTTACTGTTAAAAACCAAGTGATTTCCCTCTGTAGCTTTCAGGGTTTTGAAATTCGCTTTATCTACAAAATAATGATAACTTCAGTGTGTGACCAAGCGTGGACTCAGAGGGGAGAGGAAGCTGGGCTCTAATCAGCACATGGTTTGTTCTGCACTGGGAGGGGCTCTGCTCTGAGTCACATGCTGCAGTTGCAACAATTTCAGCTCTCATTAAACTTTTGAGCAACCGAGCTCCTTCATTTTGAAATCTGTCACATGTAATGATCTGAAAGCAATAAAAGTCTTTAGAAGCAGCAGAGGCATCTGCTGCGAGTAGAGGGACTGCAAATATGCCCTGCTTTAAAATAGGTGTTCTGTGCAGAGGAGGTTTCCTTCCCAAATATTTGTTGTAGTTTAATATTAGTCTTTGTACTGTACTATTTCCATTTTTTCCTTTACTGATAATATTAAAGACATCAATTCTCATATTTTCTTTCAGTCAGCAGTGAAATAAAAAGAAATCTGTTGTCTTTTCTTATGACTACCTCATGTATTTTGCTGTTCTGGTACAAGCATATTTGCTGTTCAAGTTCAAGCATATTTTATGAACAAGGAAAGAAAGTGTTGAGCAAGTCTTCAGTCTTCCTAAGCTCCTTCCATCTCTACCACCATCAGTTCATCAGTCTTGCTGCCCACAAATACAAGTTTTAAAATCCCCTGGTCCTGATTGTTGAGGGGTTTTCCCTCTGAGATGTAGTTGAAACACCACATCTTTCTTGAGCAAATTCTTTCCATGCAGTCTGTGATGAAAAGACATGAAAAATCCTTTGGCCAAATTTTTTTTTTTTAATGCTGCAAAACTTTGATAGTAATTCGTATACAATTAAATTGCGTTCCTTGGGAAGGGAAGAAATATATTTCCCTTTTTTGTCTTGGAGCATTAATCTCCTTATTCAAGGTTTATCCTACCTCAGCACTGAACAGTGTGAGTAACCTTTAGTAGGTTGCCGTTCATTCTCATCAATCTCTTTGACAAGTTGTGGTTAGTGCAGGGACAGTTCTGACACAGGGCACAGTGAGTGTCCCCTCCACCCCCTCACAGTCTGGTCTGGACACATTTTGTGAGTATCTTTGGAGCACTTCTAAAAAAGAGTGTTCTTGGTACAGTAAATATGCCCCACAAAGCCCCTTTTAATGTAAATTAAGAGCTATGGAAGGAAAAGCAGCAGAATTACAGTGATTTCTAATCACTGCCGCACTAAATCTGTCATAACCAAAAGGAATTTGTTTATTTTGTACCAGGACATAACTGAGTACAGTCCTTCAGCTGTTGAGGTTAAGGGCCAAATTTCCTGGAATTTCAGTAAAAATATGACCATCTCCATTCTCATAAATACTTTTGAAGAGTAAAGAAAATACAGTGCTCTTGTTCGTGGAGCTGGATTTTTAAATTAATTTTTTTTAACTATGTAAGACGTAGCCTACCTTCAGTTGCTCGTGGACTTGGAGTAAACTGAAAATCTTCCACGTGCTGTTCATGAGCTTGTAAATCTCTTAAGGTAAAACTCAGGTAAAATTGATGTTGTCTTTCCCCTTTCCTGTATTATCTTCCCAATATCTTGGGCACAATCAGTGATGGTTGAATAAGATTTTCTTTGGATCTCTTCAGTGGGAGGAAGATACCTGCATTCCCTGAATCATAACTTTCTCACTCGGCAGATTTTTAGGCTCAGCTTTTATATTAGTTCTGCATTTTTCAGATTAAATGTGTGATCTTTCCCCCTCATGTCTCATTTTCTTAAAGAAACCTTAGTGTAAACATCATTCTGTTTGTAGAAAAGACGTTACATGGGTGTAAGTGGCTTCTCTTCCCATCCAAAATAAGCTGTGCCCGTAAAAAACACCATTATAGTAATAGAAATATGACCACAATTAGGGTTTGTCATTCTGACTATACCAGCAGAATTAAAAGCTGTATGTAGACAAGTTTTTATTGTGAATTAGGCCAGTTGATGTGTCTCATCTAGTAAAGCAGATGGCTGAATATTATTCCATTTGATAAGTATATCTCAGCACTGCCAATAAAACAATAAAGTCAACCTGTAGAAAGAGTACAACCGTGCACATTTGGTCTACAACTGTTCAAATTTCACACATCTCCTACCAAAAAAAAAGATAGGAAATATTTCTGGGGATGAGATTTCTGTAGGTGTTTAAATTTAGATGGCCATCAAGCCTTTCAGACTTGTCCTGTCAGAGAGTTTATTTGCAACATCACAAAGCCCAAGGGAATGAAAGCTGAAGAACTCCTTAGGGAAAGGTGTTTTTAAACTTTCTAATATTTTGATTTAGTTTACAGCAATTTGGAGGCTGAGTTACACACCTTTTAGTCGAGGCATGGAGGGCGGGACAAATACCTTCTCAAATTGTGTTTGATACGATTTAATTTTCATTGAATGTTTCAGGAAGAACTGGGAGAGCTCCCAGCCAGCACTTCCCTGCCCTGTCCCTTCCATGTGAAGATGTGCAGATCCCTGTAGCTGGGTCTGCTCACTGCCCTGACTCAAGGCAGCCCTCCCTCGGAGGGGGAGGAGACACGGGCTGCTCCTTGCAGGAGCAATCAATCCCTCCTTAGACTGCACTGAGAGTAAGACGAAATTGCACCCTTAGCTGCTGCTGGGTTGTAAACAAGAACGGGAATGACAAGAGGAGCTTTGTACTCTGACATTCTGTAGTTTGCTGCACGTCAGGGGGAGCTATTTTAAGTGTCAGAACATGAAACTGAGGGTATGATCTGAATGTGAAAAGTAGCCATTTATTTCTAAGCGAAGTTCATGTCTGTGTCAGGGTAACTGCTCATTATTTGTCTATAGTGGAGGGCAAAACAGATTGCAGAATACTCAAACTGAGAGTAGATTTAGATTAAATATTAGAAAAAAAATTCTTTACTGTGAGGGTGGTGAGGCCCTGGCACAAGTTGTCCCATCTCTGGAAGTGTTCTAGGCCAGGTTGGATGGGGCTCTGAGCAACCTGGTCTAGTGGGAGGTGTCCCTACCTATGGCAGGGGGGTTAGAATGGGATGATCCTTAAGATCCCTTCCCAAACGAGTCTGTGATTCTATGATTATAAAATTTCTTCTTTTCCTCTACCTAAATTCCTGCTTTTGTATGTTTGGAGGATAAATAGGTAGAAATTAGTCCATCAATTTCACACACTAGCAAGCATGTTATTTATCTGATTTTATGCCTGTCTTCATACCAGTGAGCCTCTCTGTGCTGCTGATGTATTGGAAATGAGAAACATTTATCTTCATTGAGAAAATTCACAGTGTTATCTGCAGTGGAAAACAGCAACAGCATGAAATCTCACTTCATTAAATCCAGGAAGAGAGAATCCCCAAACTTGCAGCAGGAGATTATTTAAGTATTTAGATAGAAAAAGATTATAGGAGTGCAAACAGTGTTTCTATGTGGGTTTGCAGCTTTTACCTACAGGTTTTGGGGGCATGTAGGGGGATGTGTAAATCTGTATGTACATGGGAGAGTGTCTGTGTTGCAAAGGCTGTTGATGGGAGAAGAGACATTTTATGAACTGTTGTCAAACTCAAATCATAAAATCCATCATAGGGTCCTTGAGTAGAAGCTTAAGCAGTGTAGGTTCCTTTTTCATCTGGACTTGTGACAAGTAAGGGGACTTTTTGCTCTTCTTGTGTCTGAAACAGCACCAGAATTGTCAGATCCTCAGGAAAGCACTCAACTGAGTGCAACATTCCTGCATTTTCCAGGGGATGCCCCAAGAAGTCACTTGTATTTTTCGGCTGACTCTTATAATCCACATTTCTTTGCTTTCCTTAGTGGGTTTGTTCCTGCCACGCTTCTTGTGTGTTTTTCCTGTTTAAACCCCTGTTCAGTCTCTGTCTCCTCTGTGTGTTTCTTCCTCCATCCTCGTATTCTCTGCTTCCAGCTGCACTTTCTTACAGCTCTGGCACCTCCTTGCTGCAGTATTGCATCTCATTGAGGGTTTCAGAACATCATCTTTCCCACTACCACCCCCAGCACGCTGTTAATGGAGCTTTAGCTGACAGCAATTTCCTTATCATGGAAGCCAGAAGGCAACGTCAACATCTCTTAGTTGCTCATGTATTTGAGGGTGTAGCTGTTACACTGAAACCACACATAAATATCTGCCTGGTTCTGTCTGAAAAGTTTCAGCTGTAAAGTCGGTGGCTCCATTGTTTCTGAAGGTGAAATTTCAGATGGAGGAAGCTGATGGAACAACTTCCTGACAAAGAATGGGCAGGTGCCTGGCTTCTCTTGCTGGAACCCTGATGCTCATTTGACCTCTCGGTGAGCTGATTAACCTCCCTATCCTAGAAAATAGCAAACAGATCTAAAAAGCTGGAATGATTTTGTTTGTTTGTTTGTTTCCTGCTTAATTTTAAGGAGTTGAATCAACTCTCTGGGAGATCAAATGAGCAGCAGAGCTGGGGAAAGGAAGGGGAGAGTACCACAGGGCTGGGAGGAGGAGATGTGAGAGTAAGGAACAGAGGAAAGGAAGGGGAACTGCCGCTTCAAAGGGAGGTGGATGTTGAAGATCAATAAACTGTTGGGCCTAAGATTAAGCTTTTTCACCCTTTCCTGGTGAAGAGCTTTCCTGAGATTTCTTTTTTTTACAAACTAGAGGCATCTTTTTCTATCCTTGTTCAAAATATAAAATAAAAACAATCTTGTACCAAATATGGTACTTAGGCTTTTGCAATCCAGTTTTCTGAGATCAGTGGAGGGCTGTTGAAGGAAAGAAGGAGAGGACTGGAGAATCTCTCTTATGAGGGAAGGCTGAGGGAGCTGGGCCTGTTCAACCTGGAGAAGAGATTACTGAGCAGGGACCTCACTAATGTGTATAAATGTCTAAAGGGGGGGTGCCAAGAGTAGGGACCAGACTCTACTCCATGGTGCCCAGAAATGGGACAAGATGAATGGGCAGGAACTGATGCCCAGGAAGTTGCACCTGAACATGAGGAAGAACTTCTGTCCTGTGCAGTGACCGAGCACTGAACAGATTGTCTAGAGAAGGTCTGGAGTCTCCCTCACTGGAGATATTCCAGAGCTATCTGGATACATCCCTGTGCTGTGTGCTCTGGGGTGACCCTGCTGGAGCAGGGAGGTTGGACCAGCTGACCCACTGTGGACCCATCCTGTGATCCTGTGAAGGCTGACACTAAAATCTCTTCTTGGCCTCACAAAGGTTCCTGCTGCATTGGCCCTTCCTGGGTCTGGAGTCTAAATATCACTGTTCCTCCAGGACCAGCAGCTGCTGTGGCATGAGGCACCTGCATACAGACAATGGGAGGTTTTCTGATGTGCTCCTGCTGTTTCCATGATGTCACCTGAACATCATGGAAGAAAAGAAGAAAGAACTTTGTTTCCAGTCAGTAGTGAAGGTGGCTGGAAAAAAAGGTTAGAGAGACTAGAAGCAGTTTATCTGGAGGAAAGATCTTAGGTAGCTAATCACAAAACAACCTTCAGCTGAGAAGTAGGAGTCCTCAAACACCTGGAACCAAATCTGGTATTACAGGAGACTGCCAGAGTTGTGCATCTACACACTATGCCAGGGAAGCTTCTGTGTGGGGCTAAGCACAGACAGCCAAGCACTGGCTTTGGGGATGGAGTTCTTGTCCTCCTATGGCTGTTCTTCAGTTATGCCAATACAATAGTTCTTGTTGTGGTTGGTTTACTATAAAAACTGGCCAGCATTTGAAAAGAAATAGTGCTGGGGGTTTATTTATTGTCTGTTCTGCTACGTCATACAGGCCTGCAAATATTTGTACTGGCACAGCTGAAGGAGGAGTGACCTGCAGTGTGCAGGTAAGATGAACACAAGAGAGCAGGGATGGCTTGGATCAACTTTGTTACTGAAAGGTGTTCATGTAATGAAATTTTAACACATTGCACTTTGAATCAGGTATTCTTTTGGTTGATTTTTTTTTCTACTTCTAAGTACTTCAGGCTTTCACATGATCTGGGTAAATGTCTTAAAATGGTTCTGCAAAACAGTTCTGGTGTGTTTCTTGGTACTGTTTGTTTAATTTCTGCCTGTTGTGTCTAAAGGCTATTAAGCTGAAAGTCAAGCACTTGAATTAGGAAATACCAGGATTAAAGCTGCCTTTGGAGGATTAATTTGGTCCTTTGCCATTTGTGTATGTTGCAGCCTTGGTTACTGTTAAAGAGACAGAGTTACATTGCTCTGGAGCCTCCTTCACTGTGCTCTGAGCAGGACGGGGAGGGATGTTTGTGTCTGTCGTGTTTAATGCGATGAATTGAAGGTGTTGTAGGAATGAAGAAGGAAACTGTGGCCAGAAGGACGGGTGACTGTTGGATTGTGCTTTAGTCCTGCAGGTTTTACACCAGTCCCTGCTGCTTACACTGCACTGCTGTGTTACATGGGCAGAGGGACACATAGTAATTACATGGTGTTTTTTCTGCCAGTCTTAAAAACACAGGGCCTGGGCAAAGCAGATTAAAATGAAAGATCTTAAAATATTTCAAAACATTTGACTAATACACTCTGTTTCCACTGTGTCCTTGAAGTGTGGGTTATGCAGCAACTTCTGTTGGGTGTCTACACCACAGTTTAAGTTTCCTAAGCTCTGTTGATCTCTTACCTCTGTGTAGCTTCTGCAGCTTGCATCCCACATGAATCACTTGAGTTTGCAAACTCACTTTCTTCCAGGTGAAGGGAAAGGGAAAGATGCCCTCCTGGAGCACTCCTTCTGTTAACTGTAAGTGTTAATGGGTGCTCAGACCGTGAAACTGGATTAGGGCCAGTCATGCTCTGCCACTTTAAATTGCAGTGGCATCCACAAAGGAGGAGGGTAATGAACCACCATCCTCACACCCCCACCTCCATCCTCCCAGTATTTTTAAGCAAAACGTAGAAAGCAAAACAAACCAGATTGCTTTCTCAAATTAAGATTGACTGTACTGCTTTTTATAAATGGAGGTGTGGGGGAATTATGCAGTATAACTATGTAAGGTGAATTTAGGATAAATTAGTGTTTATGAAATGACACTGCAAGGCACTGAAATACTCAGTAAAGACTGATCTGGTGAGGAAACAGCATTCTGCTTTAGCCATTGCCATGACACTATTAACTCATTTGGTATTTTTAGGTGTAGAAGTGGTAGCTCAGTCCTTGATATGATCAGTGCCCTGAGACATTGCATGCAGCATCCTTTAAGTCATTTCTCAATAATACCAGTTTAGACTTTGATCACTTATTTATATCCATTATTTATATCCATTAGTTTTAAGATGTACCATCCTCATTTATTAGCCATGGTGTTTTAGATTCTCAGTATTGTTTTTTTATTTTGATAAACTTTACAGTTTTGCTTGTAAGCTGATGAACAGTGAAACCTTTTTGTCGTAGTTGCATACAGCATGTACAATTGAAACAAAAAAGTAGTTTCTCAAATCAGCTGTAAAAATAAGAGAATTGCTTTTAACAGACACATCATTGACTTGTTTTATGACCACCATGGAGGTAGAGAGTGCCCATGAAAAAAATAAGAAAATTGAATATTGTTGATTTCTCTGTGTATGTTCTTGTGCACAGATATATAAATTGCAACTCCTGCCACAGAAGTTCTTTGTTTAAACTAACTTAAAGCCTGGTTATCTTCTTTTGTCAAGCTCTCATCAGGAGCAGTACATTGAGTTACCAAGACATCCTGCAGTATGGAGTGGGCTGTGTTTTGAAGCTTACGGATCATGTAGATTTCTGCACTGCAGCTTAATTTGTGCTTATTGTACTCTTGGATGCAGCCAAGGGTAACTGTTCCTCAGATATATGGGTTGTGGGCATAAAGTGCTCTTCTGCTAATGAATGAAATGGGGACTTCAGTTCTCTGATTGCTTTTCATCCTGAGCAAAGCAATGCAGGGATACTTCAGTGAAAACTGAAATTCTCCAGAAACCAGATCCTGCCCGTGCAGTTTTAAGTGACACATACAGTTAGAAGTAGATACTAAGAGCACTTATTAAGCGTAAGTAAACATGATGAATTTAGATTGCAGACAATAATCCTGTTTCCTTCTCCCTTCCCAGAATTAATGCCCTTTCCATCATCCTATTAAAAGTGACAACACAACCCCCTTAATTTGTCTAGTCAGCAGGAGACTGTCAGGGTTGCTTAGCCTCAGAAAGGTGAGTTGCTATAACTAAGCTTTAGATACCTGATCCAAGAGTTTATCAATCCAGTTGTCAAGACAGATCTTCATAAAGCTGAAGCAGAAAAAGAGATGACCAGGAGTGAAATGATTGAACTGTTCCTCCCTGTGGAGAGGGGTAATATAGGAAGAGAACACAGCCCATCCATCCATCCATCTGTCCATTCGTCCCCCAGTTAGCTGGGTGTAATATTCTTGGTATATGATCAGCAATTAAAAGGATATTTGAAAGTGGGCAGATGAGCTGGTTCTTCCCATGCCTGTGCTTTTGTTGGAGCTAACAGTGGTATTTTCATTCCCAGACCTTTCCTCCACACAAGCAGTTCCTGTAATCACTGTTTGATGGTGGTTTAGCCAGTTTACAAAGTACAGGAGGTGTGTTTACTTTGTCTCTACCAGTTCACATAAGGCAACCTACAACTTCGTTGTTGTTGTTCTTTTTCAGGGCCATCAGAATCATGGAGGGGCTCTTGCATTACATAAATCCAGCACATGCCATTTCCCTCCTAAGCACCCTGAACGAGGAGCGTCTCAAGGGACAGCTGTGTGACGTTGTCCTGATCGTAGGAGACCAGAAATTCCGAGCTCATAAGAACGTTCTGGCTGCCAGCAGTGAATACTTCCAGACTCTGTTCACAAATAAGGAGAATGAGTCTCAGTCAGTGTTTCAGCTCGACTTTTGTGAGCCAGATGCTTTTGATAATGTGTTGAACTACATTTATTCTTCATCCTTGTTCATTGAGAAAGGCAGTCTCGCAGCTGTGCAAGAACTGGGCTACAGTCTTGGAATATCTTTTCTTACAAACATTGTTTCCAAGAGTCCTCAAGCTCCTTTTCCCTCTTGTCCTATTAAAAGAATACTCTATCAAGATGAAGATGAAAGTAGTTCTCAGAAGAGAAGTGTCATTGTCTGTCAGAACAGAATCGAAGCACAAGCGAAAAGCGTAAATCAAACACAACATGACTTAAGCCATACTCCTAAACCTTCACCCTCTGTGGCTGTCAAAGCTAGCAGCAGGCCACAGGTAACAAAACCAACTGAAACCCTTCACAACTTATCACTGACTGAAAGGAGGTGGCTGAAAGAAGTCCCTGTGAGCTATACAAAGGTTCATGAAACTTCTGTAACTGTGGAGGATCAGAGCAGAGGTGCTTTAGTGAAAAGAAACATGGTGCTGCCTCAGATGTCGTTAGCAGAGAAAGAAATGGCTAGTGGTGAGCCAGGAAGCAGTGCTCAGCTTCTGAGAGGAAAAGTTGCAGAGATGTCATTGAAAAGACCACGTCCACCAGTCTTGTCTCTGCGTGGGGCAGCGGAATCCACGTTTTTGTTGCGAGAGGCAGGAAAAGGAAATGGTCAAGGGGAAGACAGGAATTTGCTCTACTACTCCAAGTTAGGGCTGGTAATCCCATCTAGTGGGTCTGGCCCGGAAAACCAAAGTATTGACAGAAGTGGGCCCCTTGTAAAAAGTCTCCTTCGAAGGTCACTGTCCATGGACAGCCAGGTTCCTATTTACTCACCTTCTGTTGACCTAAAACCTGCACAGGTATCCTCGTCCTCCTCACCGGGAACTAACGATTCCCAGAAGACATTTAATGTTGCATCCCAAAAGTCATCCTCGAAAGAGTCATTGGAGAAGTCAGCCTTGGATGAAAAGCCACAGGTAATACACCCACATCGCCTTAGGTCTTTCAGTGCCTCTCAGTCAACGGATCGGGAGGTCGCTTCCCCTCTCTCGGAGGTGCGGATAAAAACTGAGCCCAGCAGTCCCCTCTCAGATCCTGCTGAAATCATACGAGTTACAGTGGGTGATGCTTCGGCATCGGCAAACAAAGACTTTCCTTTTAAAACTGAGGATGACCGTAAGGAACCAAGCAGACTTCCAGCAAAAAGGAGGTTCCAGGATGATCGGAGGCTACCGTTCAAGAAACTGAAGGCGGATGAGCAGGGTTCTCCTGGTTCAGAAGAGAACTTTGAGGAAGGCTCGAGCCCCACGCACCTTGATGCCGATTTCCCTGATTCTGATGTCAGTAAAGATGAATACAGCGAGATGGAAGAAGCAAGACCAAATAAAAAATTTAAATGTAAACACTGCCTTAAAATTTTCAGATCAACAGCAGGTCTTCATCGCCATGTTAACATGTATCACAATCCAGAGAAGCCCTATGCTTGTGACATATGCCACAAGAGATTCCACACCAATTTCAAAGTGTGGACGCACTGCCAGACACAACATGGAATCGTGAAGAATCCCTCACCAGCTTCCAGTTCACATGCCCTTCTGGATGAAAAATTCCAAAGAAAACTGATCGATATAGTGAGGGAGAGAGAAATCAAAAAAGCTCTGATTGTAAAACTAAGACGTGGCAAGCAGAGCTTTCAGGGCCAGTCTGCTTCACAAGTACAACAAGTCATCAAAAGGAATTTGAGGTCAAGAACTAAAGGAGCCTATATTTGTACCTACTGTGGGAAAGCTTATCGTTTCCTCTCCCAGTTCAAACAGCACATAAAAATGCACCCAGGAGAGAAACCCATTGGAGGGAATAAGGCTCCTAAGCAGAAAGATCACATTCATATTGAAAACCCAGTGGAAAACAAGGAGGTTTACCAGTGCCGTCTCTGCAGTGCCAAGCTCTCCTCACTCATTGAACAGGGAAACCATGAGCGACTCTGTAGAAACGCCACTGTCTGTCCTTACTGCAGCCTTAGGTTTTCTTCTCCAGAGCTGAAGCACGAGCACGAAAGCAAGTGTGAGTACAAGAAGCTGACTTGCCTTGAGTGTATGCGCACCTTCAAATCATCCTTCAGTATCTGGCGTCATCAGGTTGAAGTTCACAATCAGAACACAATGGCTCCATCAGAGAACTTTTCTTTGCCTCTCATGGATCACAATGGAGAAATCACCAGTTCATCACGGCTGCCTCCGCAGTCAGAATCCAATAAAATGAACAATTTTGTTGCTGCAAAGGAGGACGGTGTGTTCAGCGATTCGTCAGAACAAATCAATTTTGATTCTGAAGACTCTTCATGCCTGCCTGAAGACTTAAGTGTTTCCAAGCAGTTTAAAATCCAGATCAAAGAAGAGCCTGCAGATGACATAGAGGACGAGGTCACCGAAACGAGCAGGGAACCCAAGGACGTAGTCTCCAAGAAAGATCCCAGTTTGTGGCCCTGTGAAAAGTGTGGGAAGATTTTCACCTTACGCAAACAGCTGGAGCGTCACCAGGAACTCCTGTGCTCCGTGAAGCCGTTTATTTGCCATGTGTGCAACAAGGCCTTCCGAACGAATTTCCGGCTCTGGAGCCACTTCCAGTCTCACATGTCCCAGGCTGCAGAGGAGTCCACAAATAAGGAGCCTGAGATATGTCCACCAGCTAATTCCCCGTCACCCCCACCCTTACCCCCACCNAGCCTTTGGAGCCCGACAGCCCCACGGGCTTGCCGGAAAGCTCCAGTACTACTGAGAAGCTGTTCGTGCCGCAGGAGTCGGACACGCTCTTCTACCACGCCCCGCCGCTCTCGGCAATCACCTTCAAGAGACAATACATGTGCAAACTCTGCCACAGGACTTTCAAGACGGCTTTCAGTCTCTGGAGCCACGAACAGACACACAATTAGCTTTAACAGAACCCTTGCAGAGCTGGTTTGGGGGGGCTGTGTTCAGGATCTCAGAGGTCTGCCACATAGACTACAAATTTAAGAGGATCAAAATGATGATGGAGAATCTGGAATTTGTGATGCTGCTTGGATTTGGAGATTAGGGAAAACTAACTTGGTTAGGATGTAGAAAGCAGAGTAATTTAAAATACTGTGGTCTGGGATCTAATAGTAACAGAACAAATTTTATTTTATTTCATTTGACACTGAAATACAATTGCATCTGGATTGTATGCATGGATCTTCATCCCGTGATGTTGGTGTGTGCGTGTGTATTACATATAGTTATATATTAAACAAAAGAAAAACAACAGTTTGGATTCTAACTGTGAGCTTATAGTAGTGAAATACTGTAACCAACATCATTAATTTGTTTTTAAAAAAGAAACCAACACACACAAGCTCCATATAAGTGGTTGCCATGCACTGGCAGTTTGGGAGGAAGTGGATGGAGTGTCTTGCTGTATTGACTTAGGTCTTAGAAACCTTTAGCAATAACAAATAAACCTCAAGTTTGAGTAATCCTGATGTTATTGGATACGAATGTTTGCTATTTTAAGGGAACATAGAATTGTTTTGTTGTTGTATGGAACTTGTGCAAATTAAGCTAGAATCTAAAGTCAGCAATATTATTACTGAGATTTTATATAAGAAATAGCAGCAAGTCTGCTTTCAGCCATTTAATTATAACTTTCTAAGGAAAATTGAGAGAGGGGGTACTTTGCTTTATATAATGTCCCAAAGACTAATTTCCTATGGATACTTGGGTAGCTGAAGTCATTGTGTAACAGCCATCATAATGCAAATGGTACTGTTTATAACATGAACTGAGGGTGAATGGATGTCAGACAAGTTTCATAGTTTTGTTTCCACTATTTGTACAACTGTTTGTAATTCTAACTACAAAGGAATGTATAACTATTAAATCAACAAGAGAGAGCTCGTTAAGGGACAGAAGAGGAGTTGTGTTTCTAAACACAAGTAATAAGCTCGGCCATGAGTACAAAGATATGTTTTAACAAAACCTAAAAGTGTAAATATTTATATAGACACCTGTATAAATGAAGAAGTATGTATTTGAAATTTGTATTAAGCGTACATATCCAGCTCAAAGCAGAGGAGAAAATCACACTACAATCACTGCATTTTATGGATACAATGCATATAGAGTAGTTCTTTCTGCCGCTTTCTATCATATGTGACTGTGTTGCAATTTTCCAATTTGTTGAAAATTGTGGTAAAAATGGGCTGCAGATATTCTGTGTGGTTCCGTTATTTTACCTCAAATGGCAACTGGAGCATTTAGTGTAAGTAGGATCACACATATTTACCAGGAGCTATGGTAAGGGTCCAGTTTTTTCTGTAAGTCAAGGAAATATTTACCCAGAAGTAGGCGGTGAACCAACAGTGAGAAATTCTGCTAGAATTTAAACTTAATGGAGGGGTGATGGATTAGAGTGAACATAAATGATGCAAACAGTGTTTATGATCCTGACCAACTTTCCCCCTGCAGGGCTGGGAGAAGGGGGATGTGATTCCACACTGCTGAGTCAAGAGCCCAGTCTGTGTCCACTGAAACCAGCACGAGTTTGGTCACCAATTTCAGGGGCAGCTGGAGTGAGGCTTGCATTCTCTGTGTAACCATGTGTGTAACTGTTTTTTCAGTATGCCAAGCTCAGAAGTTAGAATTGCAGGCTGACGCTGAGATTCAGCAAAATCAAGCACAAGTGTAACTCCTAAGAATCTGAGGATGGGCACCCTTAGGCACACACCAGATTTTTCTCAGTGAAAGCCAAGCGTGCCACCATTTTTTTTCCCCAAGAGATTTTTAATTATTTTCCCTGTAAGTGAAGTTTGAAAGAATTAGCTCAGGATGGACCCCTGACTTTTTTTCAGCTACCAAAAAAATGGCAATGTTAGTTTCAAGCCTCTTCTGCTTCGTTTTTACTACAATCTAAAATTGCTACTAGACACTTCTAAAAGTAAATGTTGTTCTTTTTTGTCCTCTTTCAGGCAAACCGTGGCTGAGTATGATTAGGCTAATTTGCTTGAGTATCAGTTAAACTCTTTCAGTGGCATTGCAGTTAAAACAAGGTACTTGCTCAATAGTGACATTTCCAGTTACTTACTTTTTTATTCCACCTAATGAGACTATAAATTTCTTTCTTACCAGAAACAATTTCAGAATAAAATGGTTATTGCACTTAAACCTGGTTTTAAAAAAATCAGAAAAACATAAAGCCTTGCTAAGTACCCTTTATATATATTTAAGAAATCTGTGTGTATAAAATATGAACGTGTTTTTGTAGAATGGTTCCTAAGTTTTCCCCGGTGATTCCTCTGCACAACAGCCTGAAAGTTGAGCTGTAGCCTTTTAAAATTGAGTAGGCTTTCTGAAGGAAGGTGGCAACCAGCTCAGCTGGGTCACAGCCATCTCCCTTCCAGCTGGGATTCTGCTCTGTGATATGATAAATTCTACACACTTTAAATCAAAACCTTGTGCAACATCTTTGAAGAAGCCCTGACCTTTTTCCTAGTGTACTAGGTATTATAAAGAATCCATAAAATATTTTTGGTCTAAGTAGCCTCCTAAGTTTTTCTTCAGTTACTTTGGGTTTTGGGGGGTTTTTAAAATTTTGTTTTCCACTTTGAGCGTGTTCTGTGTGATTTTTCTTTTTTTTTCATTTGGTTCCTGTTGTTTAGTAAAGGAATTCAGGATCTCTAAAATTTAAATATGAGATGTTTATATAGCAGTTCTGGTTTTCTATTAGCTTTTATACAGTATCTTAAAAAGCCCTTGATAGAAGTGTTTATTTTGGAGGATATGGAATAAATATGCTTCCACTTATATAACTTTAATATATGTCTTAAAATTTAAATTATGGGAAAAAAAAAGTTAGTTGCTTGTTTATAAATAAAGGTCTTTTGAAGAGTGTCTAGTTTGGCCACAGCCAAAATAAAAGGCAAATTTATTGATACAAAAGCCTGTCTTCATCATATTTTGTTTAATTTTATAGCTGTGTACTGAAGTGACACAAAGTTAGAGGTCTTGTTAAATATAAAAAAGTGTTTTGCTTTTTTTTCTAAAATTTGTGACAGGAATGTGCAGATGTTTTAATATATAGATTAGAATCTATAATTCTGTCCTTTTTTTGCTATTTTTATAACCTGTCAGATAAATCTCAGAGAACTATCCTGTCAGTGGGAGTGGAAACTTGTGTTGCATTTCAGGGGAGCAGGGTTGAGCCATGAAATGTATTTTGGTTTGGGACTTTTTTTCCTTTCAGGCACTGTGTTGGCAAAGCCTCTAAGCCAATCTTAAGTCCATTAAGATCAGTCTTAATTTTTTTTTAAATGTTCTGTGCAAGTTCTTTGCTGAATTGGGACCATGACCAACCTTGAAAGTGAGCAATGGCAGCAAAACACATGAACCAGTCACAAAACTGTCTCTAGTTTTGGGTTTTTTTGGTAAGGGAGAGCGAAACACCCCGTGACAGGCGATGGAGGAGACAACCTGGTGAAGTGGGTGACCCCAGAGTTTGTCTGGGGTGTTTCAAAAACGAGATGTTGCCTTATCTGTGACCCCAAACAGCTTTAGAGGCTTGGCCTGTGCTTCCTGTTCAGGCAGGAACACCCAGGAGGTTTTTTTTGCCTGATGTTGTTTGTTTTCTCCCAAGTAGGACATGCGGGTTTGCTCCAAAGCTCTTCGTGTTCTCTGTTTCTGTTCCAAGCTTCCAGTGTTAAAACGAGTTCCTCCCATGGGATAAGGACAGACTATGCCTAATTTCTTGGCTCTAACAGTGAGGGTGCAAATATCTGGCATGAGCCTGTGATCTGGCATGTGCCTATACTGTTCAATAAAATTGTTTACATTTTCCTACCAGAAGATTTAGATAAAAATCAAAACAAGCTTAGGGGGTTGTTTTTTGTTGGAGGGGTTTTTTTGTTTGTTTGTTTGTTTGTTTTGGTTGGGGTTTTTTAGTGTTGCTGTTATTGAATCAGTGTTAAAATCTTTTTTTCTGTTGTTGCTGAACACAGCCCGATAGTATTTTTAATGTTATTGATTCTTGTTTATTTAAAATGACTTGTGAAAAACTGTACTGTAACTGCTCTACAAAAAGGGACACTATCAAGAGAAAGGCAGGATACAGAAAATGGACATACCTATATTAGAAATACTTGATATTAATACATAATATTGAAGAATTGAAAAACAAATTGAGTCATAACACTTGAGCTGCTTGGGCATGAAAATCCTATTATGGGCAGCAGCAGTTGTTGCGAGGATGTCTGAAAAATGTGTCTGAGTTCTGTGGGTTGAGCTGATTTTTTGTGTTGTTTTTCCTCTCACTATTCCAGAATAATGGACTCGATCCTCCTTTTCCTTTTCCAGTCTCTCAGTGGTACACTTTAAAGGCACAAGCTTCCCACTATAGCAGCAGCAGCTTTAATTCAAGTATGTTCAGAAAACCAGAACAAACCCTCTTTTGCAGCGTTAAGTGCAAAATACACATCAAGTACATCTTTTAAGGCTTATTCTTGACAGTGTCCCTTTTTAAAAAGCAGGAAAATGGGATCACTTTAAGTGCTTGGGTACAGGGGAATAGTTTCCTACTAGAAATTGGAATTATCCAATATATTTTCTAGAGAGTTTTCCGGTTAGTTACACAAAATCACTTGTCATTTTAAAGGATTATATAGAGGTAAGACAAGCAATTCTGGGTTTATAATCCTGTATACCTTATACATTCTATATCTGTTCAATACACCAGGATGGGTTTTTACTTTTTTTAGGACTGAGACTTAATAGCTTAAGGCAACTTTTTCTTTAATGTAATGTAAATCCATTGCTGCTTTGTACAACTTTTTCTACTGTGTGTTTTCTTTACTTAGATCTTGACTAAGAAATGTTGACGTCCAATAAACTTACACTTTGTTTCTTTTGAGTCACTGTGTCTTCTGCTGGAATCTCTTGGCAGAGGGTGGTGTTATTGTACAAACCATTGTGTCTTTGGGGTGGGAAGTGTGTTTGTAAAAGAGCATCTTTTGTTCTGTTTGTTGGATGTAAGTGCTACTTGTACATTACTAAACTAATGGGAGTTTGTTTGTTTTAGTAAGTGCCTCACTGAACCTTTTACTGGAATACACAGGAAAAGCAGCTGTTCTAGACAATCTCTTAAAAACTTGAGCACAGCTCAAATCCTGCTTCATGTGGAATCAGAGATTAAAAGGGGAGTTTGTGGCAGGAAGTGTCTCCATCTAAAACTGGACTGAGCCAGATATTTGAAAAGACACAGCAATGTTTCTGGTGCTTTGCAATGCTCATCCAAAGCAGTTTTGCTGCATGAATTTCCCTCTTCAAAATCCCCTGTTTGGGAATGTAGTGTGTGGATTCCCATAATGCAGAGAATGACCTTTTTATCTTTTGGGAATGGGGTTTACTCAGTTCCTCTCTTCACACTAGGTGTGACCTATCTTAGAGAACACTTAGGCCAGTTTTCTCAACTTCTTGGACTCCACATTTGCTGTCCTTTGCCATTTTTGCCTTGTCAGTGTGGCTGGACCCACTGACCAGTTTCACCCACATTTAACAGAGGAGACAAGGTCTCAAGAGTTAATGTCCCACAAGTTTCATGCAAATCACTGCCTGGGTGTTAAGGAATGGTGTCAGAGGGAAGGATAAGGTTTGCACAGAGGAGGTGCTGAGCACTTACCCCAGCCCTTGTCACTCTGGGTGTGCACTGACTTATCAGAGAGAGCGGGGCAATGGCTCAGGTGGAACACGGGGCAGAGCTGAAGGACCAGCTCTGCACAATGGTTGGATCAGGGGTTGAAAGGGCACTCTGAGCTTGGGAGGATTTGGGCCTCTCCTTGAAAATGGGGACAAAGGGCTCCTGGCCTGTCCCTCTGTGGACTGTCCCTGCCCCTCATAGGTTAGGGGAGCTGTGGAAAAGGGAGAGAGAGAAGGCAGAGAGCTGCTCTCTGACCCATTCACATGGGTCCCCATGTGAATTAAATCCCCAAAGATTTGGCTCTTTCTCCTTTCAGATCAGAACTCCTCCGGCTCTTCCTGCATCCAGTTAATATTGACACGCAGTCCTCTCTCCATCACTGTTTCAGCACAGACTGACCTCTGCTTGAGTGGTTCACAGAAAATGCTCCAGAGACCATACAGCCTGTGTTTGACATAAAACTCAATAAACAAATCAAAATGATAAAAAGTTACTGGTAATGCCATGAGCATTGCACCTGGTTTTGTGGTTATTTTTGTTCTAATTCCAGCTGACCCCTTCTAAGACACTTGGTCTGTGAACAAATCCAGTAATGTTTACTTTTCCATTCATAGGATATTTCCATCTATCATTCAATATACAAACACTAGCAGGAGCATCCCTACTACTACACCAACATGGATGATATTTCTGTTTCCAGTCCTGAAATACTCTGGCAATAAAAATTTTCAAGGTGTTCGCTGCAGTGAAGCAACATCCACAATCTTTATTTCCCTTTCATTTTACGTGTGTTGAAAGGGTACATTGAAAGTTACTTTCTGCTGACAAAGAATTTGCTTTAAATTGCCTCCACAGTTTTGATAAACCCTTAAAAATTTATTAATGTCTTGTCAGTCCAGGATCTGGGATGGATTCAGCTCTTCGGTGTCATGGAGCCCTGGCTGTAGTCATCAGCTTGAGCTGATAGTTGAGGGCTCAGGCTCTCACCCAGCCACGTGCATCTCTCAGGGAAGTCCACTGGTGTTAGAAACAAGACCTGCTGGGATTACTGACATCCAGGGATGCTTCTGCTGGAAGGAAGAGGCCATGCTGAGGTTTGCAGGCTCTGCAGGCAGGTGGCTGGAGGAACAAAGGGCAACAAGCCAGAAGAAGAGGTCCAAGAAACGATGACAGCAGAAGAATGTAAGATATAGAAGAGAGCACACTGCAACCCCACCAAAAACAGCAGCAAGAAAAAGAACAGCCTCTATTTTAAAGTGTCATTTGTGATTAATATGGCTCTTTTTGGTTCCCACTTATTCCTTTCTTCCCTAATGAATGAGGTGTTCCTGGGGTGTGACACCTCTAACCCTTTTTGGCTGACAGAAACTGTATCCATTACTCTTGCTATCCATTAGTTTATGCTATAAATAAAATAGTTTAAGGGAAAAAAACTACCCAAAATATATTTAATAATATTTCCTCTACAGTCTTGCAAGTTTTGGTGGTCTGGAACAGGCTTTGAAGACTGCACATCCTGAGGGCTTCCCCAGGTGTGACAACTACGGCTGTGCAGTATTTGCTGCTGCTGCTTCTTTACTCATTAACCTTCTGAGCAGCCAAATGCCACAAGAAGAAAACTTTGCTTTGTTAGCTCACATTCAGGTTATTTGTTTCAGGAGAAATTTGACAGAGGTATGTAAAGGCATGTAAATGCATTTTTTTAAAAGCATCAGGAAAAAAACCTGTAAAAATACCAAATTCTAAGTCTGGAGGAGATTCACATATACTAAAATGAGATTTGAAATTGGGTATTTTTTACTGAGTATTTACTACAAGGCTTAAGAGAGGCAGAATCACATAAACTTTTGTTTTATGGAGATGATCCTATAATCTATTCTGTGCCTCTAATGTGTACAGGCATCAAGGAGGAGCCAGAAACAAAAAACTGCACCATCAAAGCCACCTCAAAAGCCAGACTCAAAAGCATCACACTGAGGTGAAGCCCTCTCTCTGTATATGCACAGGTCCTTGGATTTTCTAACTGCCCAGCTGAATGGGAGCATTTTCACTGTTCTTCTGGAGGAAGGCATTTTTCAAAGCCTGGTGGTTTCCTACAAAATTCCTTGAAGTGCTGCTGCTCTCAGTCTAAAACATGAAGATGTCTTTTGCTACTTACCAAGTGCTTTCTTCTTTCTGACGTCCCACATTCCCAAAGCCAGCTGGTCTGAGTGTCCTCAAGCATCTGGCTGAGGTGCACACGAGTGTTTGTACTGCCGGGGAGAGGCGCACATCCCTGGGAAGTCCCGGCATCAGCACCTCTGGGGATCCTGGCGCTCTCTGGTGGAGAGAAAAGAACCGGATCCAGCAGTGAAAAAGGAAAAAAAAAAAAAAGGCAGCTTGGCATGTTTTAGTTTCGAGAAACTCAGGGTATTTCACTGAAGTTTTGGTCAATATATTTTTGAAGAGTCATCATCATAGAAAAAAATAATAGTCCCAAAAATAATTTTCCTTTTTCCATTGCAGTGCCAGATACATTCCAGGCAAAATGTCTCATGTTAGCCTTTGTCCCTTTTGCAAAATTGTGACTACTCAGGAATAGATTAATTACCAAATATGGAATCACAGAAAGGTTTGGGTTGGAAGGGACCTTGAAGCTCATCCAGTGCCACCCCTGCCATGGGCAGGGACACCTTCCACTATCCCAGACTGCTCCAAGCCCCAGTGTCCAATCTGGCCTTGGGCACTTCCAGGGATCCAGGGGCAGCCACAGCTGCTCTGGGCACCCTGTGCCAGGGCCTCCCCACCCTCACAGGGAAGAATTTCTTCCTAAAATCTAATCTATACCTGCTCTCTTTCAGTTTAAAGCCAGATTTGGAGAAAGGGAAAAGTGTGATCCTACAGGGAAAAGCACAATTGTTATAACATGACAAAACAATGACACTCATAATTTACAACACTTGCAAAATTAGTGGGTGGAATACTGGTGGGCTGTGATTGATACAAACACCGTGGTGCCATTATTTGTCTGTTTTCACATGTTGTTCTTTTTCCTTGTGTTCTGGTTTTGGGGTTAAACCACAACCCTGGGATAGGCTGCATTTTTGGTGCACGAAGGGCTTCAAAAGCGAGTACAAGTATCCAGGGTGAACCAACTTGGGTCAATTCTAATAGAATTGAAACATGGCTCTGCAGCTTTGCTTTATATCTAAATACATAATTCAAAACTATGATTGGACAAAATAAAACATTGTGACCCATTTGCTTTGAAACTTGGCCAGTTTGTCAACAATTATATTCATGGGGCATGGTTGATTTTTCAAGACATTTTTAGGGCCAGGCCTGTATTTTAATAACGAAGCTGATTTCTGATCTAATGAAACACTCAGCTCCTGGCAGTGTGTCTTCTTAAGCAATTAAGAGATGTAGGCATTCGGGCAAAGAAGAACTAAATGACCTTAAATGAATTGCAGTTTTCCTACTATGAGGTCATGGTGGAGACGTTACTTTTTCTTCTACAGAGATTGCTGTTTGGATAGATCAGATGTCTCCTGACTTTGCAAATGAACTGAAAATAAGAGCAGTTAGTTGAAGTGGAGGTCCAATGATGTCATCCTCAGAGCTTTTTTGTATGGAGCAAGACTCCTTCATTAAGAAGAGGATGTTCTCTGGAAGACACGAGTTGGGAGGGTTTTTCCAGATCAAGAGCCAGACGTGTGCCAGCCTCCTCATTCCCACGCCAGCTCCAGGTTGTGGAAGCTTGCTTGGTGGCACGTCCTTGGTGCCAGGCTGCTGACACCCTTCCAAAGAGGCTTCTCTGGGCATCCCACCTGGCCCTTGCTCCACATCTTTGCACACCCATCACCCTCCTGCTCAGACAAAGAGTCACAAAGACTCACAAGTGTTGACTCAGACGGGATGGGATGTGTCACACGTGCTGAGTCTCACCTAGAAAGGGGCCACAGAAAACAGACTGGACAGTGCACGTGAGGGCAGGACCAAATGGGGGACCCATGTTCTGACTTCGGCTTTGTGCCTCTCCTGGCCCCACAACTCCTGAGCAAACCTGCCACAGGCAGCAGGCAGAAGGACAGGGCTGTTACCTGTCTCTGGGAGAAAGGCTGAAATGCTACGTGTGAAAGGGGAAATGGTCCCCTCTTCCCTGAGGAGTAACATGCTGAGGGATCACATTTCAGGAATGAAGATTACCAGGTCTGCTCCTGCCAGCAGAGCTGTCAGTGAGGAGTGTGCAGTGGTACCACCTCAGGCTGAGGTGGTATTGAGATAAAATCTCAATAAAGACATGGCTGTAGCCACCTTGCAGGTAGAGGTGGCATCGCACAGAGTCCTGGGATGCTGCAGAAAGCTCTGCTGGCCCAAGTGTGGTTGTGACAAACTAAGCGTATTTTACACTGTTACACTCTCCTGACCAAGCACTTGTTTCAAACTTCACGTTAGACTGCATGTATGGCCTCTTGTGAACCTTCTCTTCCTTTCATGTGGAGAAAATAGACTCTGGAGCTCAGAGGGAGAGAATTAATGGGAAAAGTTTGTATTCATTTTATCTCTTTGCAATGTATTTGTTTTTGTATTTGTTATTGCACTTGCAGTGACTGAATATACTCCTCTTTTTTTGTAAATTGTTGTGTTCACAGCTTTAAAAATGAAATTTATCAAATAACTACAATTAAATTAAGTAACTATGAATAACTATAAGCTATGATGCTTTTTTCTGTAACATGGGTAATCTCAGATCCAACACTTTCCAGACAATAAATCAGAGTGTACACCCTGCTATGTCCCACCCTGTCATACACATTTATCTGTGTCAAGTCTAAGCCACCATTCCACCCACCTGCAAAAAATTTGAAACCTCAAACCCATAGTCAAGGTCCTGAATTTCTGCCCTGATTCTGTCTATGGGGTGAAAAACAGCACCCAGAGCAGATGCAGAACCCGGCAGCACTAGCTGACAGGTGAGATGTTTCTTAGTTGTTCATGTGCCTTGGGTAGCTCCACCGGCAAAACATTTTAGAACTACTCTGACATCACTCTAGGTCAGAGAAAGCTCCAGGTCTGCAGTTTTCTTCTTTCTTCTCCAACATGGAATGAAACAGTGAACAAAATTCATACTTCAAAGAACCAAAACCAGACATGTGAGGTAACCCCCACAAATGATGCATTTCTAACTCCCTTGTTTCACAACCATTGTAAAGTCACCTCTGTATCAATCTCCCTCACTTTATGTTTTTAAAACTTGCTTTGCAGCTATCACTGACAGAGATAGATATATACTTGCAAATTAAAAGGAAATCTGGGATTTGGGAAATACACAAGTTCCTTTATAAAAAACCAGCGCATAGCAGAGGTTAGGAGCAAGTCACTTCCCATGCTCAAAATACACAGAGATGTGAAAAACTAATTGCTTTCTTAATTGCATCCCCAGAGCAATGCTTTCCTGGGTAAGATCCTGAATGTTCAACGGGGGCTATTCTGAGTACACAGGTGCACAAGAAAGGGAAATACTGGAGTGTTAGGAGTGTTGCTGGTAGGCTGAGGGAAGGAATCCTTGTCCTCTCCTCAGCCATGGTGAGGCCACTCCTGAAGTGCTGTGTCTCCACTGGAGAGGAGCCACTGAAAGGCCATGAAGATGATTCACAGGCTGGAGCATCTCTCAGAGGAAGAAAGGCTGAGGGAACTGGGGGGGAGAGGCTACAGAAGTCTCCGGGGGAATTTGATCAGGGTATAGAAATGCCTGAAGGGAGGGTGCCAAGAGGACAGAGCCAGGCTCTTGGCACTGGTGCCCAAACGACAGAACACAACACAAGGGGCACAAACTGAAACACAGGAGGTTCCCTCTGAGCAGTAGGAAAAGCAGCTTTTCACTGGGAGGGTGAGCAAGCACTGGAAGAGGTTGCTCAGAGAGGTTCTAGAGCCCAAGGAGATGTTCAGAAGCCATCGGTGTGGCCGTGGTCCTGCACAACCGGCTCTGGGTGGCCCTGCTTGAGATGGGGCCCGGGCCCAGGGGCCGGAGCGGGCGGCGGCCGCCCCTCAGCCCCTCAGCCCCGGCGGGCGGGGGGCCCTCGGCAGCGCCCTTGTGGCAGCAGGGACCGAGCCGGCCCCGGGCTCTGTCCCCGGGGCGCCGCGGGCGGCGGGACCCAGCGGGAGGGGCCTCGGCGCCATCGCCCTCAGCCCCGAGCGCCCTTTTCCGTCCCGCGCGGGGCTCGCCCCCGCCGGTACGAGCAAGTGCCGGGCTCCGGCTGTTGCTCAGCCCCGAACAAGCGCTGCCTGCGGGGCAGAGACTCTTTGGCCCTGGGCTTTCTCCGGCCCTTGAGGCTGCAAGGACATTCCCCAGCGGAGCCCGCGCACGGCGGCCGGACAGCGGGCCCAGAGGGGCTGTGGGGCAGGGGCCGGGCCTGGCCCTTGGTGCCGCAGGTGCGTGGTGTGCCCTGGGGTGCCCAGTCCCAGGAGAGCCACTCTCTCAGGAGGAAGCAGCTCCCGGGATCTCTCTGTGCTAGAGCACAACAGAGATGGAGTAGGACAAAGTGAGCCCCAACTCCCAGCCACCCAGCCCCTTGCCCAGCTGGCCAGACCAGGCCCTCAGCGGGCACTTGGTGGGGTGGCTCAGTCCTGCCCCTGTCAGAGACTGAGGAGGAGGGGGCCTTTGTCAATGTGGAGGAAGAGGGGGAATCGGATGGGGATCATGAGCTTTCCCAGTGGGGAGATGTTAGGAGCTACCAAGAGATCTCCGTCTGGGAAGAATCTCTTGAGCGAGAGCTCTCCCAAGGAGATCTCAATAGCTCTGAAGAACTCTCCGACTGGGAATAATGCATGGAGCAAGGGCTGTCCCAGGGAGAAGGTGGGAGTGCTCCCTCCTTCTCCCTGGGACAGCCCTTGCTCCATGCCCACCTTCTCCCTGGGACATCCCTTGCTCCAGCCCTTGCTCCCCAGGTGTCAGGGACATCAGTTCCTTGTCGGGACAATCTCCTGGCTGAGGCTTAGGGCTTGACAGGCACCAGTGGTGTCAGAGCTAAGGGCAGGTGTCCTTGGAGAAGGAGCTCCTGCCCAGAGGGGACACCAAGGACGCAGCAGTGACAGGCCACAAGGACATTTGGCAGAACTTCCCAGATGAGGAAGGAACTCATAAGGCCAACTCATAAAGCAACTGTGCTGAAATCAGCTCCAGCTGGGGAAAAGGGACTTCTGGCATGGGGAGATGGTGACCATCAACTCCCAGCCCAGTGACCCCAGAAACCCAGCCAGAACAAAGGAAACTCCTCAAAAGAAGAGAAAGACTGAGCATAGAGAAAGATTAGTTAGCATAAGAATCTGGGGGAATCTTCTAGCCAACAGAAAAAAAATTAAGAAATTAAATTAAGATATGGATACTAAGGTATCAGTAAGTTATTGCAAATTTATATTTGTAATAATAAGAGAAAATATTAACTTAATATTTAATAAACAGCAACACAGGCTAAAGGCTCTATGTTCTTATCTTTGGAAGAAGGAGCTGCTAGTGTAAAGTCTGTATTTTGGAGGAAAAGCTACATTTCCTATGCTGCTGAAAACCTCTCCCAGAAAGAAAACCAAACCAAACCAAAAAACCAAACCAAAACAACCAAACAAAAAAGCAAAACAAAACACAAAAACCCAAACCCAAAGCAAAAAAACCCCAAAAACACAGCACAAAAAAGAAAACGAACCAGAGCAGAGAATTGAAATCAAAACTTCAGAATCCCCAGAAATGAGGAACTGCTGTCACTCAAATGTTATTAAAACCACCTGTTTCAATCCCCTGAATTCTAGTCATTGTTCAGCATTTCACTGCAGCTAAGGAGAGATCACATAAATCACAGTCATATATTACTTCCCTCCAGGCACTATGTTTAAGTAAAAGCATCAGCTTCTCTTTGCTTGTCTGGGTGGATTGCACTTGGTCAGAGTTTTCCTTTAAGCACAGCCTGCCTCAAAATGAGCATCTTTCACCTTTCTTTTCCTTTCTTGTACTTTGCTTTTAAATGTAGTGGAAACTTCCCACTTTGAGTTAGGTAACACTACACAAAGAACATGAGGAAACGGTTGCCACTGAGAAATTGAAAATGTTACCTATTATTTGATCAATATTTCCTACGGCTGCCATCAAATTGGACTGCCAGGGATCCATGGATTTTTAAGAGACATGTCAGAACCCTGAAACGCTTCTCATGCTCTTAAATGGAGAAATAAAAAAGGAACTCTGTCCAGGTACTTTGTTCTTTATAGGACTGGTTGTCATGTTAACATAGGAGGTAAAAATGGGAGCATCTAAAATGTGTTTCTACATGGTCAGGAGGTACGAGGGACCTCTTTGTGTGGAATGCTCTGCTGGGGATATTTGAAATAGGAGCCTGCCCCTGGCAAAGTGTAGGAAAGGAAGGTCTGGCACGTTAGGGACAAAGCTGCTGATGCCCACCCAAAGTGACCTCCCACCCATGTCTGTGGCTTCCAGTGTCTGCCCAGGATAGGAAAGCACTGAAGGGTTGGGTATTTCTAGAGATGCAGAGGATCTGGAAGCCACTGCTGCCACCTGCTGTGCCATCCCGTCTTTAAATCCACAAACCCACACCCTGAGTAGTGCCACAGCCTAAAGCTCATGGCTTCCCGTGGGATTTACCTACTGGGGTGAGAAAAAGATGGATTGCTGTGCGGGCTTTAACCTTACTGTATGGTGGTGACCCCACGTGTGTAATAAGCACCCAGAGATATTTCGTAGCACTTTCCCAGCTCAGGAGAACACACGAAATCACTTCCTACCTGCTGCTTGTGGTTGGAAGTGTCACCTGGCATGGAGAACATCGACCTCCACCACTGCAGCTGTTTTATTTCCCCCCAGATTAATTTTTCAGAGTTAGGATTCCATGAAAAAGCTTTTCTATTCTTCCTAGGAAGCAGTTCCCTTGAAAGTGTTCAAGTTGTGGGTGCAAAGTCAAAATCCCACTTGCAAACCCACTCTGCAAGATTGCTCTTAATCTGAAAAGTGATTGAAAAGGTGGCAAGTGATCACTTTTCCATGATTTCTTCAGATCAGAGGTTACCAAAGTACTTGAGAGTCCTCTGCCTGCCGTATTTAAGTACTGTGTCATGAACAAATGAAAACAAAGCTGATGATGGCTCTTCAGCCCTGCAGATTATCAACACACTTCAGTCCAGACAACTCAGCTTCATCTCTGAAAAAGTGAAAACACCATGGAGTTAAAGACCATTTTTCAGGAATTTGTGCTGTGAAAGGTTCTCGCGGTGGTTTGATCTTTGATTCAGATGACAGGGCTGCAGCTTTTACTGTTGCAAAGAGTGGAACACTTGCACAGAGCGTGAAGAGCAGAGCAAATGTAAAGCCATAAGGATGTTGTACTTCATGGAAACTGCTAAACAGAAATTGAAGTAAAATTTAATGGTAATTGATGTGAGATTAATTGTGGCCTGGAGCAGAAGGCAGCGACTGAGACAGCCCTCAAGCTCTGTGCAGTCTGACAGAGCTTGGCACTCTAAGGACTGCCAGCCATTAGCACTGTAATTATGTTATTTTTATAATTCAGGCATGTAGCAAAGGGTGATTACGATGCAAAGGAATAAATGTCCTGCCAGTAACACAATCACCACCGAAAAAATTATTATTATTAAGAAGAATGACTTAATGTGGAAAAACATTGGAACAGCTATTGAAGTGCTCAGTTTGTATCCACCTCATCAGCAGCGAGGTGCTAAGGAGCAACCACTGAGTCTGCCAAAGTCAATTTGAATCAAACTAATTTAAGTGGTTTTTTGGCAGTGTCGCTGAGCTATGGAGCAGTTTGCAAACCAGTAGCAGGAAACTTTAGGGGCTGGTGAGGGACACAACGCCAGAAAGCTGCTGGGAACACAGCAGTGACTACAAGTGGCAGCCATGGTTGGAGATCTGAAGCTTGCAAGCTTCATTGGAAGTTTCAAAGGGGGCTTCAAGCAGGAACCACAGAACTAATGTTTTAATGGGGAGAAAAAAATGTAAAGAAAGATTAAAACAGGTGGGTTGAGTCCAAGGAGGAGAGAGTAGATGAGGATGATCATCAGACACATAACGGACTGGTATAAAAAGAATAGTGAGTTATTCTCCATGGAATTGGCTTGGTCCTTTTTGGTTAATTCCATATGTTTGGGGAATAACTAGAGTAACAGTGGAATGCTGCAGGAAGCAACTTAAGTTATGGAATCAGCCATATGGGAGACTTCTGAACGACAGGGGTGTGACAGCACAGACTCTTTCCCGTGGGAATTTTTCTCTTCTTCCCCCCGTGTTTTGTAAATAAAGATAAGGTTTGGATGTTATTGAAACTGTCTCTGGAATGATGGACAGTTCAACCTGGCCTATCGGCCTAGGGGGAGGTTTTGAATTGACCCAATCCGGAGGAACTTTCAAAAGTCTATATAAGTTTTAGAATTAAATAATAAAATCAGAATTCCGCCTCACCTGATTCAGCCTGGTTCTTGCACGCGGCTGGCGGCTCCACAGCGACACAGGGGGACAAACACCACTTAAGACCAGTCCAGACACTTGCTGTGCTTCAAAAAAAGGGACGTTGAATAAATGTTTCCACAGCTTCCTTTCAATCATGTGCTTGATTCTATCATTAACATGAACTACACTTAAGCTTGTATGAAGTCACTGCATTTTTAAAAGTAAGTTAAACTTACAGGAAGAAAAAATAATTACATCAAACTTCGTAGATATGCAGCTTAAATTTGGCAGAATAATTCAAGTAACTGGATCTTTACATGTTAGCATTGCTATTCTGTGTTGCCAACGTCACTAAAATCAGCGCAACAGATGTAACTGCTCTTGCCATACTTTCTGTGAAGAGATGTTATTAATAAACTGACATCAAAGTAATTTGCTGTATCGCTAGTGATTTTATATTACAATTTACACTAAGTTCTATTTGCATATTAGTATTTAGGGGAACCAAAAGAAAAGGCATACTAAAAAGAAACAAGTAAAACCAAACCCCTAAAAGCATTAATGACAATGTATACACTTTCAAAAACCCTGGTATTTTATGACTGACTTCCTGAACATTGTAATTCCAAACCAGTCTATTCCAATTCCAGACTATTTTATTTCCACTTCTTATCAAAACACCTATTTGTTTTCAGATTAGAATAAAACCACAGAGAGGAAAGAAAGGTTAAAAACTGTGCATTTGACCTGTTTTACAATTGGTGTTCGGATGCTTATTGAGTTCTGGAGGCAATTTAACAGAGTCATAGATATAAAAAAATAGAATTGTTTTTATTAATGATGTGTGCATTTATTCAGATCAGGTTTCTTGGGATACAGCCTTCTATTTGGATTTCAGCTGGCCAGCCATTGTATCTGTTCTTCTTCTGGTCAGAGTGGTTTATCTGTAAAAATAAAATAGTTTAAAAAAAAAAAAAAATCAATATTTAGTTTTTTCTATTTACATACCAGTTTGTCAAACCTCATACAAGAGGAGGGGGTACTGAAGGAGGACTGGGAAGCTGAGGAGAATGTTGCACATCTTGCTTAACATAATGGGTGAAGATTCTGCCAGTTTCTCTCTCACACAGAGTGCTTTATTTATTTCCCAGATGGTTGTCATGATATACACTAAATTAAATATCTTTGTCCAGCAGAAGCTCTGAAATGTGAAGAAAATTGCGACAATATTCTGCACCAGCACAAGCTGGGGGTGACCTGCTGGGGAAAGCTCAGTGGAGAAGGACTTGGGGGTTCTGGTGGACAATGAGCTGTGCCTGACCAGCAGAAGCCAAAGAGGCCAATGGTGTCCTGGGGTGCATTGGGAAGAGCATTCCCAGCAGGTCAGGGAGGGATCCTGCCCCTCTGCCCAGCCCTGGGGGCACCTCTGGGGTGCCGTGCCCAGCTCTGGCTCCTCAGCCCAGCAGGGCCAGGGAGCTCCTGGAGCGGGGCCAGCGGAGGCTGCAGGGCTGAGGAAGGGCCTGGAGCATCTCCGTGCCCGGGACAGGCTGAGGGAGCCGGGGCTGCTCAGCCTGGAGAGGAGCCCCGGCTGAGAGGGGCCCTCAGCCCTGGGTGTCCCTGGGTGTCCCTGTCTGTCCCTGTCTGTCCCTGGGTGTCCCTGGCTGCAGGGAGGGCTCCGAGCAGGGCCCGGGCTCTGCTCCGGGGCCCAGCAATGGCCCCAGAGGAACGGGCAGGGCCTGAGCCCAGCAATTCCCTGCACAGGAGGCACAACTTCTGCCCTGGGCAGGGCCCAGCCCTGAACAGATTGTCCAGAGAGGCTGTGGGGTCTCCTCACTGGGAATATTACAGAATCATCTGGACACACTCCTGTGCCCTGTGCTCTGGGATGGCCCTGCTGGAGCCACCATGGGAGGTGGGACCAGAAGAGCCACCGTGATCCCTTCCAGCCTGACCCATTCTGTGATCCTGTGATACTCTGAGAAAAGAGCCCCATTGTGGAAGTTTGACGTGGCTGTGGAGGGAATCAGCATCATCCATGGACCTGACCTCTGTGTTGGGTTTTCTCTGTTCTGTCTGCCTTGGTCACACAGATGAGCATGACTGGGCTTACAGGAAGTGAACACAACAAGGGCACAGATGCAAGCAGAAATCTCTGTGAAAAACAGTATCTTTATTCCTCCTGCAACCTGCAGGCAAGTTATTCCCAAAGTTTTTGGTTTTGGTATACACACAAACATAAGGTGAAAATAAAACAAACCTGACCTTTTCTTTTTGGATATTATCTGGCAGCTTGAAGCCTTTGGCAGCTATAAAAACCCAGCTTGACCTGAACTTTATATTCTTTATTTCTTTACTTCCCAGTTCTTCTACTAAATTTTTGGTGTCATTTTTCAACCTAGGAGAACATAGTGAAAAAATAAGTGTTAAAAATTCAGGATGTGAAAAATGATGAAAAAGATCACGGCTGATTCATGCTTTACATTCAGCATTAAGCCTGCAGAAGGAAAAATGAGATTTAAATAGTCCTGAGAGCTGTGGTAGTAACATGACATTGAATTCACAGAGAGAATCGAATTTATAATTTTTTTTTCCTTCTCAGTAAGTTCCTGATGTTAATACAACAGCATGGTAACAGCATTGCAGAAAGAAAAATGTATCTCAAATACTATTTGATGTTTCAACAGAGCAAAGGACAAGGGCATCAAATGTGGATTAAATATTTCCTGGGTAACTACCATATCATGAGCTCAACTAAAAACCCCTAAGATTCAAAAGTACCTGAATAATCATGTTAAATGTAATAAGGAACCCAAACCAGAGACATCATAATTGGACGTGTGGATAAGTAACATTTCAGAATAAAGGTTGTGACCCAGAGGTAACAGCAGCACCCTTTGGGGTGCTTTTAAACAATATGATATCTACCCATCCTAGGGAGCACCAACACACAGATATGTGCAGTCACGGAAAAGACATGGAATTAAAACTTCTAGAGAGGAAATGAGAGAACAACTCTGAGTATAGACTGGAATTTACCATTCCTTTACACCAATTCACAACAGCAATTTCCCAGCTTTTCACTGCTCTGCCCGTCAGCCTCCATAACCTCCTTACCTGGTGCTTCCATCATCGTGAGTGGCCATCAGAAGGAGGGTCCCTTCTGGTGCATTCCTGATGAAATCCATCATCTCCCCTGAGTGGTCTGTGGAGTCAGTCACACAGCTGGTTATTCATGGCACACACACCACATTCCTATTCATGCACCCACGGTCACGAGCATTTTTAAGGAGTCAGGGAATCAGCTTCCACTGCCTCGAAGCATTCTGTTTCTCCTCACTAACAGGTGAGGAAACTTATTGTTCAAAGTTTAGAAAATGTGTTAAAAGCTATTCTTTAAGTAGATCATCTTTCCAGATATGTGGAAGGATGTTAAGAGACAGATTAGCAAATTTCCTATGATGATTTTATAACGAAACTTGTACAAGATACATCAGGAAAAGGAATTTTGCTGAGTGATGTATCTGGATGTAGTATCTGGTTAAGTGACATTCCTACCACAGTGAAATAAAGAAAAAGACAAAACAAAAAAAGGGAAAAGAACAAGATAATTAAAAAAAAAATTAACTGTCTCAAACAACAGGAGAAATTCAGCTTTTCAGGCAAAATTTGTCATCATATCTGGCCAGAACATATTTTATGAAGACAGCAGCTGTTTGTTTCTAGCTGATCCTTGTTGATGATACAATCAAAGTCAAGCAGGAAAGAGGAGGATAAGGATATGAATCTAAGTCTTTTCTTAATGCTGAAACACTAACAAAAGCTCTATTACACTCTTTTCCTTACCTCCTGTCCACATTTCAAAAAATTTTGTCGATATAACTTTTCCTGTTTTATCTGAAATTAAAAAAAAAAAGGTCTAAATATGAGCAAATATTATTTTATTCAATCTGCAAACATAGTTAGCATTTTCAACTAAAATTAAGCATCTCAAATTTTGTGTATTATTTGGCTTCTCTTGTTTCAGTTCCTAAACTGGAAGAAATATGAAATAACACAAGTTTAGGAGAGAATATATTTTGTTTCATGTAGTCTCCGAACCATCAAATGCGACTAAAAAATTGTATTACTTCTTATTTTAAAGAAAAATTCATTTTTTGGTGTGTGCTTCCATGTTTTTATATCTAAATATACTATCCTAGGTCACAACCATAGACAGGAAAATTGGTTAAGCCAAAGACTATTTGAATGAGCTTAATTCTGTGCACTATTTGAGATGTCCAACCTTTCATCCCATTTGAATGCCAGAAGACACTTATTGAGCACAGTCATTATCTTCCCTGATCTAATTAGTGGACGTGTAAAAAAATAAGTTTTACTACAGACTGGTGCAGGATAATGGACAGATTTACCTGCTCCTAATTGCCATCACCTTGCTTGTGCATTCGAGATGAATATTTCTCCTCTTACTCTCATTTTTAACTCATTTTTATCTGTTTTACCCAGTAAAGATTTTATGATTATTGGAAAAAAAGGCAATAGTTAACTGGGAAAAAATCTGGAACAGATTCTTGTCCATGGTTAATTTACCCTTCAACAAAATCATGCAAGTTTAGACAAAGCCAAGACCTTGCTTAGCAACAATGAGACAAAAAAATTGGAATAGAAGTGTTTTGTAATCAAAGCCAACTTGACTGTGCCTGTGAACTCCATTTCTTCCTCTTGCCCACAAGATTTAGGGATTCATTTTTCCCTGGACCTGTTATTGAATACACTGCACTTCATCACCATTCCCATTCATCTAAATCAAAATTTAGGATTTAGGTGCCTCCAAACCCGGAATAAAGTGCACCTACTGCTTTCCAGTGGCTTTTACTATAAGCAAAGACATCTAATGGTACTTTAATATTAAGTAAATTCTGAGTTTCTCTTTCTGTACCCTGACCAAGTCTGGAAAAGGAATTTGTACCATGGCTACAACTTGAGGCAGAACTGCAACTCTCAGTTCCTGCTTCCTCCTTATCAGTGGAGCAGCAGATATATTTTATCAAGGACTGAAGCTGAGAGTTGAGCCTTACTGCTGGAGATCATTGATATTCTTGCTGTGCTACAATTCTTTTGTCTAATAAAATACACTTATCCCACTTCTATGGACACATTTTCTATTTTCTTCTACTGATTATGAACATGTTTCTTTTGTTTACCCAGAAGACTGTTTTTATCACACAGATTTGTTTTTCTTACATTAATGTGAACCAAGTTTGCAGTATTTTCCTTTCCCTTCCATACTAGCTATTAAAAAACCCCACAAAACAAAATATCCAAGCACCCCAAGAACATTGGTAATTTATTGCACTACAGAAGTATGTCTCTCTCTAACATTTTTTTCTCGTACTTACAATTCACAATGGCAATATTTATACCGCTTCCAACATCACCATTCCCTTCACTTACAAGCCTGGAATTGAAATAAATACAATATCAGTAAAATACATCCGTTTGGCAACTCTGGTGCAAAGTTATGTTTACCAGTGCTTAGTAATTTTCTGATATTTATGGATTTTTCAGTTATTTAATTCAAGACTTTGTTGTAAACAAGAGCTTAAAAATCTTGCACAGCGCATCAGTCAGTTTCCTTCAACAATGAATCTTCCAAAATGAGCCGGATCAAGAAAATATTTCATACAAGTGCAGCCAGAAAGACACAGGAGAAAAAAAAAACCAAAACCAAGATAAAGTGATTTTGTGGCTGTATTCTCTGTGGATTGTGTCTCCAGGAAAGGTCACTGCAAGGTTTTGACGCTATTCCACCTGTCCAGTTTGAAAAGCCATGAAAGAACCTGACTTTCAGAAGGTGCTGAGCAGTCAACATTCTATAAATCTGCTATCTTGCACCATGAAAATGAAAGATCCCACTGAAAGCTAACAGTTGTCTGCAGCTTATGTACAAGAACAAAGAAAATCACTGGAGATTAGGTTAAAGAAAAAAAGAAAGACAGAGGAAGAAGAGTTAAATACTGTCAGATAAATTCAGACGTTTTCTACCAGAATAGGAGCCCCTGGCTGGAGCTCAGTTGCTGCTACTGAACCACACCCAAACACCTTTCCTCACAGTACAAAGCACTTGCTTGGGTGTAAAGTTAAGAGTGGTACTCACTGCTCATCCTCAAAACAAATTTTAGCTCTCCTCTGTTTGCCACCGCCGCTGAGGATGCGGTAGGCGAAGTTCCCAGGCGGGCAGGGAGACCAGTGGTCACACTTCTGCCTTTTGGGGGCTGGGGCTGCAACAGCAAAGATGAAAAAATGTTTTACTGGATGCTGCATGAACAGTTTCTACATGGGATCAATCCCCTAAAATCAACGCGCTAAACTCAGGCACCTAAACACAGAATCCTGACAGTTCTCTGGGATCGTGGCAGCATCATCACAGGTTTGTTTGGGCTGGAGGTTATCGCTGGTTTTCAAATAGATGTTGGGTCCAAGTACAAGCTTATCCAGGGAAAAATGCCCCATGTGGTATGATCTGATTTGAATATAAGGTAATTATTATTTGTTATTGCATATGGCAGGGAACAAGGGCTACAAGGATGAAGGTTTCCTACCAACGGCTTGAAGTGAATAGTTATTCTTATTTTAAGCCCTTTTTTTACACAATAACTTAGTCATAGAATGACACATTGAGCCACCTGGTCAGAGCTAAAAAATAATAATGAGAATTTAATCACAACGTTTAGTTAGTGGTTCAACTGTTTATTATAAATATAAAATAGATGTGAAAGAAGCTACAGCTTTGCACTTATATGCCAGCAAACAAATAAGGTGTTCTTACATCACTATTCAATTAATTACCTTTGTGCACTTGCAAAAATAGGCTGACCTTGTGTTTTTTCAAAAACAGTGTCTAAGAAAATGTTTAGCGTTGCTTTAATTAACTTTCCAGTCAACTTCGCTCTTAGAATAGCACATACCAAATAATTTCTTAGCTAACAAGCCATTTGTCATTTAGCAGATAAATACACAACATCAGGTACGGTCTAAGAAAAAATAAAAAGGAAATAAATGCAACTACACACCCCTCAACACTGGTTTCTTTCCGATCTCTTGAAGTACAGCAATAGATATTGTGTTTCGGGGTGCATGAGCAGCAACTAAGTATCCCAAATACCAAGCAGCCAGTGATGTCAACAGGAGTCCGAATAATCTCAGAACAACTGTGAAGTGGAAAATAAAAATTAAAAAAACCAACCACTCCACAAATACATAAAAATGTTTTCATAGCAACACAAAAAATCTTGTAATTTTTTCTGGCACTGCTACCCAAACTGGCTGTTTTCTGTCTGATTCACTGTGCTAACCACAGCCTTCAGAGATGTGGCAATAGAGTATTTGCGGCATTCCTATCTAGGACAACCCCTTTAGTTTCTAAAACTTGATTTTCAAGCAGAAAATTCCCCCTAGCACTCCCTTCAATACACATCCATGATACCCCAAAGAAACATGAAGTTCAACTCAATCCTAGTAGGATTTTGACTCTGAAAAGTAAGTACCAGGTACTACAGAGGTGTTTTGCAGCTCCTATTGATTTTTTGAGACAAACGCTCCAGGAATGGTTTTAAATGCCGACCACACAGCGAATTCCCTCCACCCATGGGTTAAAAGAGCAGAAGGCCCAAACAATCCCTTTCACACCATGAGCTCTGACTGCATTCAAAGAATCACAGAATAATTTGGGTTGGAAGGGACCCTCAAAGTTAATCTATTTGACCTCCCTTCAATGAGCAGGGGAATCTTCAACTGCATCAGGTTGCTCAGAGCCCCGTCCAGCCTGACCTTGGGTATTTCCAGGGATGGGGCAGCCACCACCTCCCTGGGCAACCTGTGCCAGTGTTTTACCACCCTTGTTTTGTGGAAAGCTTCCTCCTCATACTGAATATCTACTTTTCCTCAACACCAGAAATGCTAACAGCCTTTCCTGATGAAATACACCACCTAATTTATGATGCTAACCGAGGAAATATCACACTGCAGTAGTGGAACAGGCTGTTTTAGAGGCATGAGTCACTTCCTGATGTGTAAAGAAACATGTCCTTGAAAACAAGGGTCTGTTTAAGTGGAAAAAAAGAAAATTATTAGTTTTATAGTCCTGAAAACTGAGTTCAACAGGACCAATGTCCAAAAATACCCAGTGTGTTCACTTTGCCAGCCTTTTAGAAAATATTGTGTATTATCTAGTCTAAATCTTCCTTATAACAGTTTACACTCATAAGATACTTCTTTCCTTTCCTTCTTGGAACTGCCTTTTATAAACATGAAGATTTCTGCCCTACCCTTTCTCTAGAATAAGCCCGAATTTTTCACTTGTCCTCCTCAAATCTTGTTCTGCGAGTTCTGCCACTTTCCTCTGAATTCTGCCCAATTGGTCTGCATCCAAATTCTGAAAAATTCTGCAGAATGAACACACTAGTCCAACACAGACATCCTTGAGGCTTTACTTCTGGTTATTCATGCCAGAAGGAACTTTGATTTTTTTTTTCCATAAGAGCAAACCTTTTTGACTCAGGTTCTGTATATAATCCACCGTAAAGATTGAATTTTTCCTCTCCGACTACTCCCTATTTGTATCTGTCCACGTGGTTATTCCCAGAATTTTTAAAGCCCAATGAAACATTGCAGAAACATTTGTGTGACTGCAGGGAAAATATTGTGAGAAACTTCCTTTGTTTTCATCAAAGGATTAAAATTGAGAAAGTAACATAATGCATCTTCAGATATTATAAATTTCCCTAAGTATCCCCTATGAGAAATCTCTCACTCCACCACAAGTAGTGGTGCAAACTCACACTAAAATAATACTGAAAATTACTCTGACACTTTGTTCGTGCAGTTGATCACAAACACTGACAAAGTCCATGTGCACAAATCAGGAAGCTGCTGGAACCAAGCAGAATGACACCAACCTTTGCTCTTTCTGAACATTTTAAAAAATTACCAGATTTATACACAAATACATTTAATTTGTAAAGGAGGCCAAGTCACAAGTTTCAAGACAAAACCCAGGAAGAATGAAGTGAAAATGACAATTTTATTGAGAGATTTTAGTGACTAATTTTGGGAAGGGGGTGGGGCGTGGTGCATTGCAAAGATCTATGAGAGCACCGGCCAGGTTTTGTTTTGCTCATTCCATAGTTGGCTTGGCAGGTTTTCCTTTACAATGCTTTTACAGTTTTTCATCCTTATTATGGAGCAACTCTGTTGCAAAACAGGCTCAACAGTGCAGCATTTTACCTAAACAGAAGAAAAACTACGAATGTCTAACTGCTGTTCTGCCTGATGTTATTCCTTGGTGGCTGAGAAAACCATGGAACAGATCATCCTGAGTGTGATCACATGGCACAAACAGGACAACCAAGGGATCAGCAGCATTCAGCACGGGTTTAGGAAAGGCAGGTCCTGCCTGACCCACCTGATCTCCTTTCCTGACCAGGTGACCCCCTGGATGATGTGGGGAAGGCTGTGGATGTGTGTACCTGGACTTCAGCAAAGCCTTTGACACCGTCTCTCACAGCATCTCCCAGAACAGCTGCAGCCCCGGGCTTGGACAGGTGCATTATTCCCTGGGTTAAGAATTGTCTGGATGTCCAGCCCCAGAGAGTGGTGGGGAATGGTGCCACACCCAGCTGCTGTCCTGTCATGAGTGGTGTCCCCTAGGATCAGTTTTGGGGCCGTCAGGTTCAGTGTCTTTATTGATGATCTGGGTGAGGGGATCGAGGGCACCCTCAGTACGTAGGCAACGCTAATTTGGGTGGGAGTATTGATCTGCTGGAGGGCAGGAAGGCTCTGCAGAGGGATCTGGGCAGGCTGGATCGATGCACTGAGGCTTGGATCAGGAATAGTGTGGCCACAGGACCAGGACCCACCTGTACTGGGCACTGTTGGGGCCACACCTCGAATCCTGGGTCCAGTTCTGGGTCCCTCACTACAAGAAAGACATTGAGGGGCTGGAGTGTGTCTAGAATGGAGCTGGGGAAGGGGCTGGAGCCCCAGGAGCAGCTGAGGGAGCTGGGAAAGGGGCTCAGCCTGGAGCAAAGGAGGCTCAGGGGGGACCTTGTGGCTCTGCACAACTCCCTGACAGGAGGGGGCAGCCGGGGGGGTCGGGCTCTGCTCCCAGGGAACAGGGACAGGAGGAGAGGGAACGGCCTCAAGCTGGGCCAGGGGAGGCTCAGGTTGGACACCAGGAGGAATTTCTTCCTGGAAAGAGTGGTCAGGCCTTGGAAAGAGCTGCCCATGGTGGTTTGGAGTTCCCATCCCTGGAGGAGTTCAAGAAACAACTGGATGTGGCACATGGTGCTACTTTCTAGTTCACAGGGTGGTGATCAATCAAAGGCTGGACTCGATGATCTTGGAGATTTTTTCCAACCTAAATGGTTCTGTGATTCTGTAACATATTCTGTATTTTACTTAAAACACAAGCTTCTTAAACATTTTTGAAACATACCTTTTAAGGCTCATAAATTTACCAACCCCTCCTGCACAGTTTGTACTTGGTTCTCAAAACGCATGGAATATTTTCACTGTCGACCAACTTTTAGTTTTGCTTTCTGTGACTCAGAAGGCACCAAGGGACCCCACTGACCCGAACTGCTGGGTCCAGCTGGCTGTCTTAGGTTTACTGAGGTTATTTATCCTGCACACGTACATTCATTTTTGGGTTTCTCCACAGACACGTGCAAACCTCTACACAGTAACAGCGAACCGATAAACTCAGACAAAGTTAACACAGTCAAGAGAGCTTAATATTTGTGATTAAGCAATTAAGAGTTATAAAGCACAAAGTCAAGCGGACATGCAGGAAAGTCAGACTCTGCTTTTGCTGATAGCAGAGGCTGTGGCTGCCCAGCACCAAGGAGCAGCGTGGGGATTGTGAGCTGCAGAGGTGTTGCTGTGCCTCCCTCTCTCCATTTCTGCCACGGAGGAGCTCCCTGAGAGTCACAGCTATGAGGCAGAGATACTCAGCAATACTCACAGTGCCAGGCAGAGAAGGCGACAGAGAGGAGTCGTGAGGAAGGACAGTCAGGACGGAGGTGTGGCAGGACAGGTACAACAGCAGAGCACAAGGAAAAGATGGCAGAATCACAGAATATCCTGAGTTAAAGGGAACAACAAGGATCATCCCGTCCAACTCCTGGCCCTGCACAGGACACACCAACAATCCCACCCTGTGCCTCAGAGCGTTGTCCCAACACTTCTTGAGCTCTGTCAGGTTCGGTGCTCCCCACTGCCCTGGGGAGCCTGTTCAGTGCCCGACCACCCTCCGGGTGAAAAACCTTTCCCTAATATCCAACCTAAACCTGTCCTGAGAGAGCTTCCTGCCGTTCCCTCGGGTCCTGTGTCGGCAGTCCCACCTCCCAGCAGCTCCCAATTTCTCTTCTCCCCCAGGTGCCCCTTGGCAGCAACTAAATCACTAAATATAAGCCCAGTAATGGGTTGTTTTGTGTTTAGCTGAGTCAAAACCCCCACGCAGCCACGCCTCGCTAATATACACACCCGCCCGCACGCAGCTGGGTTTGAACAGAGGAAAAAAAGCAAAAAGAAGAATATATTGAAGACTCCAGCATGAATTATTCCAGACTAAGAGCTGGGTGTTGAGCCAGGATCCGCCCTCCCGCCCCTTCCCCATGGCGAGGGGGTCCCAGCCCGCCCGGAGCGGCTGCGGGGCGCATCCTACTCACAGTGCCGGGTCAACTTCATTATTCCCCCTCCTCCTCCTCATCCGCCTCCGCCTCCTCCTCCTCCTTGTCCCTCTCCCGGCCTCTCCGTGCCAGCACCGGGAAGGGAGCGGGAAGGGGAGCGGCCGCCTGTCAGCGCCGCACCGCCCCGGTTAAAGTTAAATAACTTCAAATGATCCTCCGCAGAAAGCACTCAGCTGGCCGGCGGCACAGCAGGAAGGCTCCCATGCCACTCCTCAGCCCGTTCGGAAAGCTGGGCTTTTTCTTCTTTTTTTTTTTAAATTTTTTTCTCAAATGTTAAAAGCATAGAGTCACAGAATGGTTGGGTTGGAAGGGACCTTAAAGATCATCTGGTCCCAGCCCCGCTGCCGTGGGCAGGGAACCTCCCACTACATCAGATTGCTCAGAACCCCATCCAGCCTGGCTTTGGACACTTCCAGGGATGGGGCAGCCACAGCTTGCACTGTTCCAGTGCCCCGCCACCCTCACAGGGAAGAATTTCTTCCTAATATCCAATCTAAACCTTCTCTCTTTGAGTTTGGATCCATTCTCCAGATGAACCAGTTATTTTTGAGTCTCTTGAACCCAACCCAGGGCTTTTTCCATCAGAGACCCCTCCTCCTCCTTCCACCCCTCTTCACAGCACTGGGATGACAGAATTTCCACCGCGAGCTCCAGCCCACCCTTGGTTCATCTTTTCTTGTGTGCCTGGTGTTATGCACCATCACCTGGAGGTTTCCTTCCTGCTGGGGTAGCTGGGTCACTAATTTTAATTTAGAAAATCGCTCAAACTACTCTGTGATTCTGTAGTTGCCTTTAAAACCTCTCAGATTTAGTTTCCATTAAGCTTTTTCATTCCCTCTGCACAGGATTTATGTTTAGCTCTGCAAACAGATGAATAAAATCCTGCACGAGGGTCCATGTAGGGACAGAGTGGGGCTTTTGCATTCCTCCCAGGACACCCCTGAAAGCTGTAAATGTTTGCAGTCCCTGGAGAGATGTTTCTTGTCCTTGTCTGCGAGTGGTTACATTATAACATCCTATAAATTGCAGGTGAAACCTAAGGGAGTAATTGCTGCTGGTTATTTTCAAATGTACTGGAGCTTGCAAATGAAAAAGCAACGTCCCATAAAAGCTGGGAGCGTGAATAATTAAAGAGGGAGCATGGGACAAATAAACTTAAGGAATGAAAAGCATAGGACAGAAAGGAAAAAGAGTTATGAGGGGGCAGGAGGAAGTTAAGGACAACACTAGTTTGGCACACTTTCCAAAATATGCAATTATTTCTGCAGGAAGTGTTATCCTGCAAGCTGGCACGTCAGAAAATGATGCCTCTGTTGATAAATGATTGAAACTGTTGAAGACTGCACTTCTAGCCCTTAAAGAAACAATAATCCATCTCTAAACCCAAACCCCCCTGTGGTAACCAAATGAAAAATTCTTCTATTTTTATTAAAGCAAGGAATATTAACTAGGACTTGGAATAATTTAATTTTGAAAAAAATTTGTTGTACGAGCATTGGTGGGTCCCAGATTCCATAGAGAAAAATTTTAAGTTTTAGGAATTTTTTCACCACCTCAATATGGTGAAAAAACACTTCCCTGGCAATCAGTGAAGTCTATTGGAAAACTGCAATTTTACCTGCTTTTACCCACAAGAAAAGTGTAGCAGGTTACTTCCTTTTCATTACTGACTAAACTACATGGAACTACATCCAGGCATTTGCTACAAATCCTGGATTTTCTGGCCTGCCAAATCCCAAGGATCCAGTGGCTGAGGGGATTTTAAGTGCCTAAGGATGAGGAAACTCTAAAATGTTTCACTTCAGGTATCTCAGTTTTTCATCTGCAAAAAACCAAGCAACACTGTTCTTTCTTTAGTGATTAATCGAAGGTGTGGGGTGCAGAACTCTTCTGAAACAGCATTTCTGATTTTATCCTGCACCCATTCATTCTGTAATTTGAAATCTTAGAGAAAAACTTACACCGTATTAATCTGCACTCTCAATTCTTGCGAGGCTGTAAGACCCCTTGGTGATAAGCAGGACAGGAAATCTACTCAGGAAACAAATGACACCGAATGGAGCAGGTGAATGCACCTGCAGGGTCTTAGTCTTCTCTTATCATCACAAAATCCAGTCAGGAGAGGAAGTTTATGGGCTCACACAGTTAAAACTACACCAGAGCAAGTTCCTGCTTGCCCTTTGAGCCGTGGCACCAACAGAGAGATTTTCTGGGTACACCCCACTTGACTGACAAATGAGCAAAAGTGTCATTGCAGCCCTGTCAGGAATTTAATTTACGTGTTTTCTGCTTGCCCACTAATGGCCAACAGTGGATTTTCAATCCTGCTAGGACCAGTTCAAAGAATTTAATGATTTAAAACGGAGGCAGAGTTTGCAAGGCAGGGAGAGAACGTTGGGCTGAATCTTTGCTTGTAGAGCTCACAAGAACTTAAAAAACCAGACCTCCTACATAAAATGTGCAACTGATGACTAAGTTATTTTACCTAAGACTCGGGGCAGACAAGAACATGCACATGGACAACAGGGGCAGCAATGTGGAAGAGCAGTTATTTAACTCACTCGTAATTCACCATGTGCCTGTGCCATAATTCAGGCAGAAACTCAGCATCCTGTGTGGTGGTGGCATGAAGGGGAGTGTGGAGAAGTAGAGATGCAAATGTATATTGTAAGACAGTATCTGTTGATTGTTTTTTCTTTTCTTTTCTGGTATACCTTGACTGTCTTTATGAAACCCAGGAGCAAATACGTAAAACAAGATGAGAACCTGATATTTCTTTTGTGGGTATAAAGGATTAAAATCACCTTCCCCAAGATGTGCAAAAATGGATCATTTAACAAAGGGCAAAAAGCAAGCATTGATTACTTTCAGGTGATAAGCTGGAAAACCTGTAAAGCTTGTGAGTCTGGGACATTGCTGACCTGCTAAACAACACAGAGGTGGGGCTAATTTGTGTGGTTTTCTTCTGCTTTGTTAATTCAGAGGAACATGTGGAAAATATATTTAATTGCACTTTATCCAGATAGAAGTTGGATACAACAGCAGTCAAAAATAAATCAGCAGTTAAACTATATAAGCACTATAAATCAGCACTATAAACCACCAGCCTAGAGAATGTTCACGATGTCCAACAATAAAAAGAATGTCATACAGGAACAATACAAAAAGCTGAAAGCAATGTTAAATTTACAATTAAAAAGCACTCAAGGGAAAAGTAAATAGTACTCCTACTCATAGTACTTCAGAACAATTCTGGGTGCATGAAAAGAAAGAATCTGAAGAATCACAATATCTTGTTTATTCATAAAAAGCAGTCTTATCTAGCTAACAGCTATAAAAATCCAATACTCGAATATTTGTATAGGTACTGGCAGCACAGATCCTTGTATTCTTTACAATGACCTGCATTTCTTGGGAAATGCTATTGAATTCCCTAGACAAACAAAGGATGAGTCAAGGTATAGGCAAGTGGTACTTGTCAGCCTCTAGATGGAAAAAAAAAAAAAAGAAAAGAAACCACAAGCCGTTTATTTTTAAAGAGTTTGTTTTGGTGGAGAAAGGGGAGAATAGTTAATGTTTACTGTTTAAGTGGCCAAGTGGCCACCAGAATTACACATTGTCCTGAAAAATTACACGGAGCACTTGCATTGTCAACCTTCACCCATTTGTCTACACTTCACTGTCATTATCCAAAAAAAGCTGTATTCTTGCAATAAATTCTTACTTTTGCGTCTCACACACAAAGTTAAAAGCTGTTTTGTCTAAGCAGGCCAGTTTTCATGGGCAAAGATGAGCAAGAGAAGTGTGAATAAACAGCTTTACAGTTTTGGATTCAATGAGCCTGAAGTCTGGAGGGTGCTCTGAAGATGATGGTAATTTTAAGAGCATAAGAGAAGTTTAAGCACAAGGAAAAGAACGGAAAGTTGTGAGCAGAGCTGTGTAATAACGGAATCATGGAATGATTTGGGTTGCAATGGACCTTAAAGATCATCTTGTTCCAACCCCTGCCATGGGCAGGGACACCTTCCACTGTCCCAGGTGGCTCCAAGCCCCAATGTCCAGCCTGGCCTTGGACACTGCCAGGGATCCAGGGGCAGCCACAGCTGCTCTGGGCACCCTGTGCCAGTAATGGAGAGGCTTCATTGAATATCAGGACAGAAATAAGCGAAACCTGCCAGCTTTGAAGGAAAAATATTGAACAGTTGGTGCCACTCCACCTTACTTGACCAATGCCCTTAATTTACAACATAATAAACACACCCTGCTGCCTTTAAAAAGCTCAGGGCTTAAAATGAGGGACTTTTTTAAAGAGGCTTCTAGGTGGAGGGAAGGGGGAGATGAGAAGCGATCAGAAGACCCCAATTAAGGACCGTTGAGGTCGGATATTTAGAAAAGAAAATGAAAGTACTTTTAATGGCATTCGGGCAAGAAACAGCAACTGCTGGGAGGGCTCCGGGAGTTGGAAAACGCCCCTTGGGCCCCACCTGGCGGGGATGGAGCGCGGAGCAGGGCGGGCCCTGCCGTGGGGACAGGGACAGGGACAGGGATTTGTGTCCCTTCCCCATCCCCACCCCAGGGCACCAACAGCCCAAGGAACGACCCGAACCCACCCCAAACCATCAGCAGCTTCACCTTCTCAGCTTCAAGCTTTCTCTCCTCGATCCTGCCCCATACTGAAATGAAAAGCTGAAGCAGGAGCATCAGTTATTCGGGAATAAGCAGGGAAAAATCACCTCGGAGCTAAACTTGTCCTCCTCCCCCTCCTGCCAGGGTCAGACGGGATCGAAAGCAGCTCTGCTTTCCCCGCAGAGCTACAGCCAGAAGTTGGAATTGAGAGTCACAGGAGGAATCTGGACGGATATAATTTATCAGCTTTGAGGTTCATCTTAAGAGGATTTAAAAAGACACACAGAATAGGTTGAAAGAATTAATAATTTATTTTACGCAGCATAAAATTTGATTTTTTACATAGTGTTTATCTGAAAATGGCAAGACCTGAAAGTACAAAGTATCAATTTTTGGAAAATTGAGTAATGAGGCTTGACAGTAAGTGGGACAGAGATCCTAACATAACCTGGAGATTGAATTAGAAAGACTAGACCCCTTTTTTCAAAGTTTTGATCCCATTTTCTTTTCAGTCAATGTTAAAAACATTGTCCAATAAAAAACCAAACCAAAACAAAAAAACAGGTGAAGAAATGCCTCTCGAAGTTGGAATAATTTCCTTAAAGGTGAAATCCTTTCCACACTTCCTGAATAACTATCAAATAACAGTTAATGTAGTGTTAAAAGCCTTAAAGGATCTCTGCATCTCCATATAAAATTTGCAATAAAAAAATGTGAACTGCCTGTTTCAGGTAAGTTTTAAACACTGAACTTTGTATAGTTTATGCACACACACAGAGTATTGGCTACCAAAGCGATTTTTTTCCAGCACATATTGCAGTAATCCACACCTTTGTGCTATCAAGAAATTGTTAGTTGTCTTTTTATTACCTTTTCAACATTCTCAACTCCATTTTTTTCTACCACAGAATTTTCCAAAGGACAACCATGCTGCAAATACAGCCTTTTGAACATTCAGCTCTGTAATCCCTCTCTGAAAACACAGGAATAAACATGTCCTTTGCAGGTTTGACTTGGCCCTGTGAGAATTTCCCTCATCAGAGGGGGATAGGACAAGAGGATTGTTACAAACAATGTCATTTGTTCAAGTGTTTTGCCTAAGTACACATTGCTGTAAAATCAGAGCAAACTCCGTTGCTCAGCTGGAGTTGTTTTTAGGACAAAAAATGTCATGGAAGGAGCTCTCACAGCTCCTTATGGTCCTCCACTCCACCCTTGTATTTCCCAAGGGCAGAGAAAAAGGAGAATGTACAGGACCAGGGAGTATTTCCAAGTGGGAAGGGAAAGAAGTCCAGGGAACGTGGTCAAATGCACAAAGGAGTTCTTGGCACAGAGTAAAATTCAGGGACCATTGGCACAGGCAAAGTTTTGGCTCCAGTTCTTCTCCTAATGGCGCTGCAAGTATTTTCAACCCACAGTTAATTTTTAAAGTGTTAAGGAACTACTATAAAATAGGTCTGTGAATGGTAAACAAGAAAAATGTATCTTTTGTTAGAAGGCCAGATTTGGAATATGGAGTTGTTCAGCTTTTAGGAGCTTTTTTTTTGGGGGGGGGGG
>VWZW01004604.1:307754-375568 GCA_013397115.1 Edolisoma coerulescens
GGGGGGAAGAGAAGGGCTGAGTGGGCCAGAAGACAAATCAGACAAATCAGATTTACAGCCAGAAAATAAGTAGGACAGCAAACATACTAAAATACATTTAAGTGATTGTTATCAATTAAAAAAAAAAAAAAAAGAGAACACTTATTGAGGGCTACTTCTTTTTAAATTCTGAAAATTACCCTTTTGTGTTTTATTTTTCAGCTAGCTCAAAAGAAATTCTGCGTGTGCCTTCATAGTCTAATCTAAAATTCCCAGTATTTCTAAGACCACCTGACCACAAAGATCCAGCCAAATACAAACCATTCTTATATCACCACTGTGCAGCCACTGATGTGAGCATGTTTTATGATACCTTGTCCTGTTGCTTGCAAACAGGCCACTGCTGGGGGTGAGAACCAGCTCTGTGTGCTCTGTTACATGGAGAGGGGAATATTCAGCAGCTGGGCAATGATCCTGCCCAGAGGTGATCGTGCCCCGTGTTCACCTGGGAGTGGATCATTCCCAGCAGCACCAAAAGGCACTTCTGAGTGCTGGTTTCCAAAATATCCAGACAAGTGGACCCCTATCAAGGGAAATAGGGGCTGGCTGATGTTGCACCTACAGTGGCTTCTCAGCAGCTGCTGTTGCTCTGTGGCTTCTGTGTTTTGGATCCATCTCACCCTGGGGTTTGGCTGAAGCCAACAACTGTATTTCTGCTAGCATTCCCAAAGAGCTGTAAGCAGGATGCTGGATTACTCACAAGCCTGGATTAGCATCTAATTAGGCCTCAAAAGCCAGCAAATCTAACTGGCTCAGAAGATTGCTCATATCCCATTACCAACCTGTCTTCACTTCTCTCGAGAGCAGCAAGGACTTCAGCAGCCAGAAACGAACAATTTATCAATCAGAGAGTCAAGTTTGACAGCAACTAATGTCTCAGTAAAAAGTACAGTACATCTGAGAAGGATCAAGCTGTTATGCTCTTGCACTTTTTAATGAAGCTAAAGGCATCCTATTTATTTTTCTTTCCATAATGTCCTTTACTTGCACCTCCATAGGTCACTGTACCAACACCCTTCATTCCACAGCTCATACTGCTATTTATATTCGTGGCTGAGATGAGGATATGACAACCAACACCAGTCCAGCTGCTGGAAACCCCTACAGAAATCAAATAAACTTCCAGCAGCACCATCATTTTGTAATATCAGAAAATTTAAAGATTTCTCTTTCTCTCTCTGGAAATGTGCTGTGTTAAGCAACTCTCACAAGTCTTTTAATATTTAAAAGGAAAAGGTTGGCAGAGAAATGGCTCATCCTTCAGTGAGACAAAGCCAGCCAATACACAACAAGGAACTGGGGTAGGGTACTCATAGGTTGACTTTAGCTGATAAATTTAACAGTTGTTGAGCACAAGAGATACCAAAACCCCTTGATACATCGCATTTAGGTTGATCCAACATGCACATCCTAAACACAGTCCTTCACCTTAAAAACGGAACAATCCCCTCTACCTAACTGCTTTTACAGAACCTGAACAAAAGCCTTATTAAAATACCTCATCTATTTCCCTCAGCATTTAAATTGCGCCAAAAAAACCCCACGATAATATTTCTGAACCTTGCGAAGGCAGCGGGATAGAATTCACCTATTCCCAGGGCTGGGCTCAGGTTTAAGCACTCGAACTCCAACCACACCCCCTCAAACCCCTGGCGATTGCACCGATGCTATCAAATTACCTGCAAGGCTGCAGCCAGGGGAACGCGGCTTTCTGACACTTTCCTGGGACGTGGCGTTACATCCCCATCAGAGGAGAGCTGGGTCAGCAGGAAATACGGATACGTGTACAAGGGATGGCTTGGAATGCTGTGATTTGGAGCATCCTGTCTTCCATAATAAATAAAGGATATTTTTCAGCACCATCTTTACACTCAATGCTCTGTTTTTTTTCACTCCTCTTCCCTCCTTTTTTTCTTTTTTTAAGGTGTGGTTTATTCTTACACCTGAAGTTGGTTAACAGGAGCATAAAATATCTCACAGCATATATATTTTAAAAAATATATCGGGGAAAGAGATCACTATGAGTAACCAAGTTGGTTAACAGGAGCATAAAATATCTCACAGCATATATATTTTAAAAAATATATCAGGGAAAGAGATCACTATGAGTTACCAAGTGACTACACTTGGTTATAGTGTACTCTATCACTGTGTTTCATCTTCCATAAAAAACTGCTCAAGAGCATTATTTTTCTTAATGTGTTGTAGGCTAAAAAGGAACCCTCAAGGGTTTCTATTGCTCTCCTTGTTGCCAGAGCAACAAAGCAATGCTCACCTGAATATCTGCCAGTGTAAGTATCAATTTACAAGCCCAGATGAAGTTTGTGCTGCTCGCAGGTGTCACTCACAGCATTTTTACTACAAGCCCCATTTTTTGTGTGAAGGAATGCCAGGAAAACTCAAGAATATGTTACTATTTCATTTGTGCTACTTGGTTATTGCTCCTCTTCATTCAAGTGTTTCTCTTAAAGTATCTTGACTGATGACATTCTAAGGGAAAGGGTAATACTTAAATCTTTTATATGAAATCCAGTGCACTAAGAAGACTTTGTTAACCAACTCAGAAGAAATCGCAGTTGTCATTAAAAACCCTGCTCAGAACCTTTCCCAATAAATTCCTTCCCAAAACTCTTCGTGGTGAGGAGGTTCTGGGGTGAGGGAAGCAGTGATGAAACTTTTTAAGAGCATACAAGTTGTTTTTACTTTCTGAATTGAAAAAGGGTTTATTGTTTAACACGGTATCCATCCAAAATCCATACTGTGTTTCTGTTTGAAACAAGTGACAGAAGCATTACTTCTATTGCCATACTGTAGAAAAAGAAGGAATACAACTCTCAAGTTATTTGTTATGTGTAAAACCAAACCCAGGAGGCCGACGTGGAACTCTTAATTAAAAGATATTAAGAAAGAGATATGGAAAATAGAACACTGAGAAAACAGCTAAGCTCTATGGCTTATTTCATGTAATTTGCAATTTTTCTCCTCTTAGAAACTAAGAGGCAGAGGAAGAAGGCGACAAACTCAAAATTCCCTCCTGTTTCCAACTCCAAATTCCAAGAGAAATCGTTTTCAGACATCAATTTCAGCATCAATTATTTTACTCCACTGAGCCAAGCAATCTGAAAGTGCAAGAATTGAAAAGAAAACCACAGGCACTTCCAGTTATGATGTGAAAGACACAAGTTAGTTAAAAAAAACCCCCACAGTGTTTTATTTTCATACACATGACATGCACCTCTGTAAATGCACCATTCCTGGAAAAAAAAATTTAAAAATCTTTCCTTATTCCATGCAGAGTCAGATGCAGAGGCAGAGTGAATCAGAGAGCTATATGAAGGGATTTTGGGCAGAAAATTGTCTAGGCAAGGGATTGGGAAATTCAGAGCTAAGCTTTTTTTTTTCTTCATTTCCCATACAGATATGCAAACTGCTCTGCTATCAAAATGCAAAGGAATATTTTTTCCTTTTCTTTTTCAATTTATTAAAAAAAGTCCTCAACCTTGGATTGCTTATCTTTCCAATCCAAACACTTAGGCCAGTGTTACAGAGAAGCCATGGAGGCCCTGCACCTAGAGAGAAGAAAAGAAAAATTGTCCTATCTGCAAAGAGAACACCTCATTCTGACCTCAGCATGACGACCTGCACTTGCAGAATGGAAGCCTGGTCAAATACATTCTGCCCTGCTCTCTGCCACTGCTGTTTCCAGTCCCACCATGTGTTTGTTTTCAGCCAGGCAGGACACACACACTTTGCGTTTGACTGACGCCAAACTGAACACCTCTGACTGCGGCTCGAGCTGAAAAACAAGCCAGCATAAAGACTTTCACTTCACAGCCTGTCCAAAAAGACAGGTACTTCTCCCTTGAATTTCTAGGTTGCTGAGCTCAGCCAAATTAAAACAAAAAAACGGTTGTCTTTCTTACTTAGTTTCCTTTTTGTTACACGCTCTCTAGAAATACAGCAGAACACAGACCTCGCTCTCTTGTCTGTCCATACAGAAGCAGATCAGCCTTTTCTAAATATCAAATTCAACTCAGAAAAAACCAACAAACCCCACAGGAGAGGGGGAAACTGAAAGGTTTCTTTTTTTTTGGTTTTTTTTTTTGTGCACCAAAGTGGAAAGTCATGAAGTATTAACTTTTATAAAATCCAAAAAAATTTCAAAGCTGAGCAGTTCCATTTGGTTGTATGGAGCATCTTTGTGCTTCGAGACCAGTTCTAATCCGCACACTCACCAGTGGTAGCATCCTTGTAAATTAAGAGAGGTAGTCTTGTTTTACTCTAAGGCTGAACAAGTTTGTTTCCCAGTTTTCACCACCTTGGACTATTCTGTTACAATTCTCAGGGAGGGTGACCCTCTCAAGTGGCAGCAGTGATCTTGAGGGAAAGAAACCACAAACCACCATTTCTTCTTGATCTCGCTTGCTTTTCTCTGCTGCTTAAGTCTGACTTTTCTCCCTCCCCCACATCATAAGCACAGTTTCAAAATAAACTGATGTAAACAGAAAGCAGTATTCATTTAATGCAATTAATAAGAAAGATTGTTAATTTTTTTTCTCTTTTTCTACAGTCAGGGCTCGATTAGTTAGAAAATACTGACAGCTCCTTTTTTTTTTGTGAAAGAGAGATGGACAATTTTGTTCAGACAGTGGAAGAACATCATGGTGTGGTTTTTTATCTTTCTTTTTAAAACTTTTTTTAACTTTTTTTTTTTAAAGAAGGTACTGTAGAGACCATAAAGGCTCATTGCACTGCAGTAGCAAATCCAGTACCGTAGCACTTCAGAGGTGGCTAACAGTGCTTTGGTTCAGAACCGGTGTTAGAAAATAAAGCTATAAAAGTCCCGATGCAGGATATTTGGTGGGATTTTCAACAGCGTTTTGTAAGGAACGTAGAAAGGACTGAGGAGGCATTGGCTTCTTCCCCTTGGCAAAGTTCTCTTTGTCCTTGGTCCTGTTTTAAGTCTCAGTTTTCAGGATCCAGCCTCTCATTTCCACCGGTGGCGCACGAGGGAGGACTCGTCGTTGACCACGTCATTGTCCGTGTAGCGGTGCCGGCAGCGGGGCGGGATGAGCAGCAGGACGATCAGGACGATCAGGATGATCCCACACAGGGCCATCAGGGCATAGGAGGCGATCCACAGCGCCGGCTCGTGGAAGGAAACGCTGGAAACGCAGTTGCTGGCGACGTCTGCTGTTGAGAAAGGGCCTTCGATCTCCGATACGGGGAAGCCGTCAACCTCTGAGGAGTCGCAGAAAGAAAAGGATCAGGTCTACAGACACCATTTAAAAATACTCGTGTATCCCTCTCCCCCTGTCATCACACATCTCGGCACACTCATGTTTTACTGCATTTCTCATTGCAATAAAAATGCAAGAATCACATGTTTATAAAAAGGGACTCTGAAGCATAAGGAGACCGTGACACTCCCACATCTCCACAGGCTGTCTAGGAGAGAGCAGACATTTCAATCACTCAAAGCCCAAACCACTGGATCACTTTTTTTCCTCTCTGGACTAACCTTTCAGAAATGTCCTTTTAAATATCCTACTACATCCACCCTGGTATAGGGCAGGGCCTGGGCACTTTTTTGTTTCTGGCTTTTCCAACAACTGGAACAGCACTGCAGATGATTCTTTGATGTTCTGTGTTTGCTGTCTTCTTAGGGAGCAGCAGGAAGGTTCATCAGTCCTTAAAGGACTTTATCCTAGACACAAGGTGCAGCGTGGAAAGCAGCACAGATACTCTTGTGGGTGAAAATCCAGAAGGAAGGGGAGGTGAGGCAGGAGAGCTGGGTGACAGCTGTCCATGAAAGGCGAGTGGAGGAAAGGAAGGTCAGCATCGGGAGTGAGGAACAGGGATATGAAGGAGCAAAGGTGCGGGGCAGGGAGAACTAACCCAGCAGCTCAAAAAACAATGACAAAGTTAAGGCAAGAAGCAGTCATAATTCACTTTTCCAGTCAGCCACTTCCAAGACACATCTGAGTATTTTTTTATAAAGGCCTCAGTTTTAACTGTCCTGCTCAATTTCTCGCACATTTTACATACAGGCACACTCTTGCCTGGTTAGAAGTGATACCATCAACTGAAAACTAGATTTCTTATTTTCACATATCTTAGTCATGACTGCTGAAACCATGTTTGAAGAGCTTACCATAAAATATCCCTTGGAGGGAAGAAGGGAGCCTGGATTTTGCAAAGGCAGGAAGGTGGACTTTAGGGTTCTTTGCGGAAAAAAAAATGCAGGATAGGTTGGTTGCTTTATCTGCATAGATTTTAGTTGCCATTCAGTCCCCGGCCTCATACGACCTCATATTATTTTAAGATTTAGGTTTTGTTAGACTTAATTCAACTTAATTGTGGGCTGGTGTTGAAAAGGACAATCCTGCGCCCTCACTCCTGTCTCTCAGAGCCCCTTTTGTGTTGGTGGAGGAAATGGGAGGCTGCAACTCACAGATCAGATGGAAAACCAACCTTCACAACGAACAAAATGCCCAAACAAGGAATTTTCTGTGGAATCACTCATCAGTGCCAACCCCTTCTCCACCCCTAAGTGTGGGAAGACTCCTTTAGCAGGAATATGCCGTGAGAGCAAACCAGGGGAACCTGAGGCTGCACCCAAAAGGACCCCGGCACTGGTGAATAACCCAACACCCACTCCCGTAACACATTAGATGGTAAAATTCTGCCTAGAAGCTCTGTGGCAGAAATCCTTTTTGTCCAGAGCCCCAGGATTTCACTTTGTCTGCCATGCAATTATTCCTTCTGGACATCTCACCCCCTCACACCATTTGTTTGTCTCTATCAAGTTCTGCAGCAACACCCAACTCAACTCCTCTTAACGCCAATGTGAAATGCAAGGCCTAAGTATCACTGCTTAGTAGTATTTTGAAAAAGTGGGGGAAAAGAAAAAGCAGTACAATTTCCCACCTTGGAAATAGCTTTGAAAATAAACAGTCTCTAATTACTCATTATTTGGCTTGAGCACAGTAATTACTCCTATTAAAGAAGACAACACAAAACTGTTGCCATAGTGGCTGACATTTTAAATTGCATTTTGAGAATGCTTGATAGCAGCACAGCCCCTGCTTTCTACCCTCCAAAAGGGAAAAAAGATTTCCCTCACACTCTTCCACCCCCAGAGAAATTGAGAGGAAATTTGCCTAAATTGTTCAAAGAAGCCCTTAACATAAACTAACAGTCACACACACTCAGCATTATTACACATTAACTGAATTAGAGTATTTTGGTGTATTATTTTAGACTATCTGGTGGTACCTAATTACAGTACTTTATACAAGGTTATAACCTTGAATAAATGAGATTTTCTTCATTGTTGATGATTACAGGACAAAAAAGGCACCTCTGGAAAAAAGCTATTTTCTACCATTTGTGTAGAACTCAACACACGCTAGCTCACCCACTTGGGTGGTTACAAAGGAAATAAACCTGGAATTAGATCAAATTCATCATAAAATTGTAAAGTACAGCTTGAAAGAGGCCCCTGGAAGTTACCTAGACCAGGATCCTACTCAGAGCAGGACTGTCAGGATCAATAGATCAGTTCTGCTGCAGATTTATGCAGCCAGGCCTTGTAAAACCTGAGGATGGGGACCCCGTTTCAGTGCTGTACCACCCTCCTGATGAACAAAAAACTCCTCACGTCCAACGTTCCTGAATGTCCCTGGTGATGTTGCTCTTTGTTACGTAATTTCACTTTCACTTACCTTGGCTTGCATTCATCTTAGGGCCTACCAAAACCTCAGTTCTTTTCCTGCAGGGCTGTTTTTTTTTCTTTATTTGGGTTGGAAGGAACCTTAAAGATTATCTAGTTTTAACCCCCTGCCACGGGCAGGGAACTTTCCATTAGACTATGTTGTTCAAAGCCCCATCCAGCCTGGCCTTGAACATTTCCAGGTTGCTTCAGTGAAACCAACTCATTGATCTCAACATCCTATCTCAAGATGGGACCTGATCCAAAAACCTGTCCTAGTCGTCCTGTAAACAGTAGGTTACCAACAGGCAACTAGAAATTATTTGTCTGAATAAGACTTAAAGGGTTTCATGTCATGAGGAAAAGGCAAATTTCCTGCTACAATGGAATAGCTTCCTGCAGCCATCTAACTGTCCTCATTCTTGGTACATCCTGGGGAATGAAAATGGCCCAAGGAATAATGTGGGATAAGCCAGTTCTCATCTCTAGCCAAGTCTGAAAAGTAACCTGGAAGTTCAATAAAATTAAGGTTTTCAGTCCTGTTCCCTTAATTATTGTATTTGTCACGTACAGCTCTAACACCTTACAAAAACACGGATTTAACTTAATGTTCACTCTGAGAAAGCAAAGGTCATTGCAAAGCCACACCAAACGGTCTTTAACACTTCTCCATTTCTGAAGATTCAAGCCACCAGCAATTCAGTTTAATTTATGCCCACGAACAGCCCAGAAGGCTCCAAATAAATGGCATTAATGTAGTTGCCATGGAGGGCATGGCTGGCCTCCACGGGAAGCCAGTTAGGCAGCTTAATCCCTCATCCTGCACCAACGCTCACCACTCGCAGCCGTGGCTCTCTGATGGAAGTGCTGTTAAATATGGAAACCACAAGCTGTGCAGAAGTGAAATTCAGCATAACTGGCACATCCAGCGAAATGTCACCTGCCCCATGTGAGTGGAATCTGACAGCTCCACTCATCTCATCCCAGCCAGTCAGCTGATTCCTCAGGAAGCCGAGTTCCCGTGATGCTGGGTTAGGCACAGGCACAAAACGTGGACGAGGAGACAAGGAGGAAACATCCTGGAGCACCAGCTGGGTGTAACCACGTGTCCAAACTCATGGAAATTCCAGTGGCAGTTCTATTCAGCAAGCTCACTTCTTCCTCTCTGGCAGAACTACGAGAAGTGGTCAAACTGTGCTTGCAGGGAGCAATATTAACACCAAGGTGTTATTACAGTTCCCCGATTATTTTTCCCAACAAAGAAGGGCTGTCAAAGCAGTTCTTACACACAGCAGCTGCCTCGTGGCCCCTGCTGACCACACGTGGTCAAGATGTTCTGTCAAATGTCCTCCCCCCACTGATGGCTGCAGCGGGACAGGGGCAGGAGGCAGCTCCACATTTGCTCCAGCTGCAGCCAGGAGGCACCAGGAAGAATGAAAGGCCGGGAAACCTGGCCTGCAGTATTTGTCCAGCTACACCCTCCTGCCAGATGCATTCATTAAGTGTCTTTCATCACTGCATGGCACCTCACAGGGGTGTCCATTAAGCAACTCATATCAATATCCAGATTTTCTTTGGGAGCGAGCTAAAACCTGACAAGTGTGAGCCCGTTAACAATGGAGAGATTAAAAAAAAAGCTTTAAAATTGCCCTAGAGCTACAATTCAGCCAGCCAATATCTCTCTTTTTCCCCTCTATTACCTGATTGCATTAAGCACTCCAGTCCTAACTACCTTCACCCTCTCTAAGACCTTAGAGAAGCACTGTCAGTTCCAGTCCTTTTCTCATGCACACCTCAGGTGAGACAATGTTTTTCAGGGCACAGACCACTCCTGTTCGGGACAGAGACCTGCATATGGGTGCACATCCCTCCCCTCCTCTCCCACTTGGATGTTCTTGTGATGTCAAAGCAATGTCTGAACAACAAGGGGAGGAAACCCCAAAAGTTTGTGTTTAGCTACCCTTGGTGAGAAAAGAGTAATCATGAAAGTTACTCAGCACAGTAAAATCTGCTAAAAATTATGAGCTCTTTCACATCTCCTCAGCTGCTAGTTAAAAAATTAATGGCTTTCTGCTTACACTGAGAGAAGTATTTGTTTAGAACTAATAAACACTGCAAGTCTTAATGTGAGTCCCATTTTCACCTCAGCTCTTTCTTTGCGAGTTTCTGAGGGGCTGAACAGGCTCGATTTACATTAAGAGAAAAGTGTGAGTAAGGCCCTTCACTGCACACTGCAAGAGTTGGTTGAAGAATCCATTTATGCACAGCTTTGAGCAGGAGCTAGCCCAAAATGAAGCTGCATTAAAACCGGGGAGTCATTTGATGTAACTGTTGGGGAAACTGCTCACACAGACAGATGTCCCAGAGAGATCATCTCTGTGAGAGGGAAGAACCCAGCACAGATACCCAGAGCTGAGGCTGATTCACTTCATGCCAAAAGATGTGTCAATACAGTTTTGGGTTTTCTTTTTTTTTTTTTTTTTTCCCCCTTCCTTTGAAATGTGAATAGCTTGGAATTTCTTTAAAATACACCTTTCACACTGCAGGAGTCACCCCACTCTTCCCCAACAGATGAGGGGCAAAGGTGCTTCTCTGAGTTTCCTCACTCAAGTCCTGAGGAATTTTTCTCTTACCTGCACAGGGGCTCACTGCAAAGCCCACTCTCCTCTGGGCTCTGTCAAAGATGACATAGAATCCTTCCATGACTGTAGCGCCAATGACCAGAGCGTTCGTGGAGGAGGAGATGCCAAATCGGTAGCACTGCAAATTATCTCCTATCACAAGGATGGGTTGAATATAAAGCTGTTAAAAAGAAAATTTAAAAAAATGAAAAATTAAAAAAAAGGAAGCCAGAGTGTAAAAAGAAACACTACATGGCAGGTAGAAGTTCAGACTTTTTCATTTTTCTAGTTCAGGCACGCAGATCCCACTGGAAACAGAGAATGGATAGGGGCAAACAGATTTCTGTACGTGATTTAAAACTGGTCAAAGCTTACAGGCAGGTAAGAGATATCTTTTACCTGAGGTAAATCTCGTGGATAATAAGATAAATTTGAACACAGTCAGTCACTACGTGCAGGTCCAGCAAATTCTCAAGATTCTCACTTTTTACCATATTTTCCATAAGGAAAGGATGGCTGAGGAAGAACTTGGGATATGAACTCAAATTAGACAATAATTTAGTTATTTAAAAAATTGTTAGGATGGAGTTGATTCAGAGAGCATCAGTGTCAGCTTCAAGGTTCTAGATTTTATAAATTCAAGTCATATTTCATCCCCTGTCTCCTCAGGGAAGATGAATGATTGCCAAGCTACATGATCAATACAGAAAAAGCTTATCATAAGGCTTTACTATATTTCAAGTTAAAATGTACTTAATAGGTTCATTCTTTCCTTTGCTCCTGCCTGTCCCCTGAGGTAAAAGAATGTATTAGTAATGTTGGAGGATACCAGCCTGTAGTGCAACTTATACTGGGAGGAGAAGCCAGAGAAGAAAAACGAAAGTGGCACATTATATTCTAAAAGTTGGGATGGAATATTAATAAGAGATAAACCAAGTGAGTTACAGAAACTGGTGAAGAGCTCACAAAGGGTCATTGCCAAGATTTTCATATTCAGAAGAAGTGCTCCAACTCAAAATGCCACGAGAAACAAATCAATTCCTTTCCCAAAATGAGAAGATCAAAACGAGCAGAGACATTCTGTATTGACATCTGATGTGGCCAAGGCTCACGAAAACAAAACAAAAACTTGCCTATTTTTCCTGAAAAATTGAAAAAAAAAATTCCCAACCAGATGGACTGCACTGAGAGGGAAATTGTGCTTTGTGCTTTTCTTTTTTGCATTTAGGTTTGACAAGTTTGTTATTTTCCCTATTTAAAAATTGATTTTTAAAATTTGATTAAAAAAGGTTTCCCTGGCATGCAATAACCCAGTCCCCTATTACTGCTAAAAATAGCTCCTATTTTTTAAGAGCCTTATAATGTGCTTTATAATAGTAAAAATAAATGCACAGATGAATAAACAAAGAAGGTTGAGACCTGTGGTAGGATAGAGATCCGAAACGACCTACTGGCGTTTTCATCCCTCAGGTAAATGGAGAGTTTGGGAAATAAGGACCAGGGTTTTTCAATTCTATCCCAGCATGCAAGCTGTGAACCAGTCCAGAAACCAGAAGAGAATTCTTGTATCTGTAAAACAAACCAACCAAAGTTACACTTACAGATTACAGACATTTTGACAGATTTTCGTAAATGATCACTGCCACTCTTCGATACTTCTTTCACTCCCATGAAGAAATTCAAGCACGAACACAAATCTCAGCTGCTTCTTTAAGGACCAAAGCAAAAACCCAAACCCCAAACACCCAAAGTGAGGTGTGTCATAACCCAACCTGACTTGGAGAAGGGGGAAGAGGCAGAAGCCAGTTGAGCTCTCCCTTCCCTCTCCGTTTGTGTCCCATTATTTCCACTGCTGCAGAGGACACGTGTGGTGCCACAGGGCCAAAGCATAAGTGAGATTTCACTGCCTCCCTCCCTCCCTCCTCTCTGACCAAACACCAATGTTTTGAAGCAGCATTTTGTATATTATAAAAAAAAAACAAACCAAAATACAAACCATGTGAATATATAACAAGGTCACCCCCCCTCCTCATGCACCTACAGCTTCTCACTCAGCTTCAGAGTTTTGAAGCCAAGGGCTAAGCCAAAAATCATCTGGCTTCTAAGGGAATCAAGGTTTGCTGTAATGGAAAGAAACACATCCCTCTGTCTTTTGCTGCCCTGTCACTCCCTACCAGTACAACCTGACATGCTTTTGAAATAAAATTGATTAGCAGCACTTAATATATCCATGGAACTTAACAAAACAAAAAGCAAACCCCTACAGAGCTTGTTTGGCTAAGACAAACATCTTGCTCAGTGTTCCTGCTCCCTGAAGCTGACCTGCTGCCAGATCTGAGCAAAAACCTTCCTTGTTTTACTGCATTACTTTGGCTGGTTCTTGTTCCCCCACAAAGCAGCATTTGAGGGAGGAGCTTGATCTGAGGCTGCACAGCCAAAGCCTCCCATCTGGGTGAAGAAAAAGATGGAATCCAGCCTCTGCACTCTCCTCGTTTGTATTTATCTGTGATATGGATTATTCTGTAGGCATCAGCTCATTCATTAATATCTGGCATTTTACAGGTGACAGGCACTCGCCACACACCTTCCAGGGAAGTGTTTGTCAGGGCTGCACAGAGACTTCTTCATATTTCCAGGTGCTCTGCTCTGTTCTTGGGCCAACAAGCACAGACTCATGTGAACAAAGAGATTTACCACCCCAAACAGGCCTTTTACCCTTAACTCTCAGTCCATGCTGAAGTGCACCCTTGGCAAGGGGCAGGACACTCTTCCCTCACAGCTAAGTCCCAGCCCAGACTTGCCGAGAAATACAGTTCTCCTCTCTTTCCATTTTGTCTAGGAAAGCAGATCTGAGAAAAATTGCAAGATACCACCCAAACAGGTCAGGCCAAGCCTATGAAGTGCTCTGTTTTAAGTGCTTTAATTTCCCAGAAAGACTGCTTAATGCATTGCACTTCTTTTCCCTTCCTTCTGCATGCTGCAGCAATGCACTGGGGAGATCTGAGTGCATCATACCCAAAAGGCTATTAAAATAAAGATTTTAGGATTGTTTGAGCCTTCCTTTGTTCATCTTGTTAACTCAGCATTGTATTAATGCTGTCCTGACTTCAGCTCAGTGAGGTGTAGTAGGTGCCTGGCTCATCTCTGCCCATCTGCCAAAATCACCACCCTGCAACACCAAACTGCTTCTCAACAGCTGCTCCCTAAAAGTCCAAATAAGTAAGGTTTAAGAAGCCATCTGTACCACTAAAGAGCATAGAGCTCACAGCCTTGTTTTTTAACAGAGCTGAATGAAGCAATGTGTCACACACAGTTATCCCAGCGTACCTGAGGGGGAAATAACACCTGGCTGGGAGGCTCATAACAAGCTATGAGGAGCAGGAACTTGTTAACCTGGCTCACCTGTGGTCAGAAAAGTGTGTCTGACTACAGCAGATGATTTTTTTTTTCCAGTGGTACATCTCCTGCCAGAAGCACAGAGCTGCAGCACAGTTGCTGAAAATACCCATTTTCCTGACATTGCTCCTACACAGCTGGAATCCCATCCTTGCACCCTGTAACTACTTTCTTATTTAGCAGACTATCTCCTTTGTTTAGAGCTGTCAAAGTAAATTTTGGGGTGTGTGGAGGGAAAGGGGTAGAGCAGGAAGGTCCTTGAGATTAAAAAGAACTCCGAAAAAAAGCTACTTTATGCATTTTTAATAGGAACAGAAAAAAAAACAACATTAAGCAGAGTGAATGGTTCCCCTCTAATACCTCATTGATCTGTCTACTGTTTCCTTGTCAGGTGGAAGGCCCCAGTTCAAATGTCCTGACCAACATCAGAGGGGAGTGTGGACCACTTCCCAGCAGGATTCCTTATCCACAGGGTGACGTTACAAGAGCTCTTGGGGTGGCTTCCTTCAATTCCACCCCCACGGACTGAAATTGTTCCAGTCAACACTTAAGTGTTGTGCAAAGAGAAGAACTTGTAACTGGTACATTTATTTCAGACACTGGACATCTGCAGGCAGAGAAGAACACTTCATGCCAAATCTCTGCTCTCAGTCAAGCAGGAAAAAGGATCTCAATCTTGAATTATCAGCACACAGGCAAATACTCTGTCCTTGGGGCAGCTGCTTGCTGTGTTTCCTGTGATTTGCACCAACAACCACTGCCTGACTGCGAATCCATGACAAAAATACCAAGTTTGTTCACACTGAAATAGCTGGTATTTATTCCTCCTCTTTAACCTTCTTGGTGCTGTTCCTTGTATTGAACAAAAATTTATGAATAGTTTTTATTAACCAGAAAATGCTGCTTCAGCCACTCCACATACAGAGAACTCCCCCATCCCCACGCCCTACTTCTAAAGCCCACTCTATTTCCAAAGAAAGATGCTTTTGAACATAAATAATTCAATAATGAAGGTCAAAAGCAGCTTTATTGATATGAATAATCCTAATGAATGGCATTTATTCTAGACAGCAGTAAGAATTATACTTGGAAAGGAACTGCTTGCAGCAGCAGGTTCTTCTACTTTATAAACACTCTGTTTTGAATGAAAAGACCGATTTTTGCACTCTTAATACTCTGAATCAGAGCAACAGGGATTATGTCCGTGTTTCTGAAATGCTTAGAATAAAATACTCTATCTCTGCCCTATTTCTGATGCATTTCCATACACACACTTCTTGTCTGCACTGGGCCCCCCCTTTTCCTCCCCTCCCTTTTTTTCCCCACCTCTTCCTTTCTATCAAAAGCCATCAGCCATTTCTCCCTTATTACCAGGGCTAGACCAGGGAAGGCTCTGCTCCCCTCAGGTGAAAAACCCATGCCTTGCAAGGCAGGCAGCAGAGATGACACTCCTTTCAAAGACCCTGTGATCGTTTCACAGGGATTTCACATTTCTGAGCAGGTTTCATGGCGTTGTCTTACCAGGGACGTGCGAACTATTGCCTGCACCACAGCACTGAAGACTTTCTCAGGCAGTCGAAGGAGAGTGGTTCCACTGTCTACTATGGCTTTGTCAGCATTGTACTGGGGAGGGGAGAGAAAAAAAAAAAAAGGAGAGAAGTTGCACGCTGTAGTTACTGTAATGCAGATCCCACTGTCTCCTAACCAGAACAAAGCTGCTCCTTTCTGGCAGCTGCCTTCCCAGAACTTCATGTCACACTTGTCAGCAGCTCTCTCCAGCTGATAGCTTCAATTCCAATGAAATCCGAGAGGAAAAAAAGCAAGATACCATCAGCCCAGACACAAGGGTGGGTTTATCTGCACTGGTCAGGAAATTACTGTGTCACCACAGCTGGTGCAAATGGTCACGTGCTGTAAAAAAGTGAAGTCTGGCCCCTCTCAGAGGGGACAAAAGCACTTTAATGTGTGATACAGAGGTGCTGAACATCCTGATGCAGCTTCCAAGCCCTGAATCAAGGTCTCTGCTAGCATGGGTACAACTCTAGTTAAAGACAGCAGCCTGTTTTAATGGCTGGCATATCTAATATAAGAATAATCAGAAAAAAATTACATGTCTGTACTGGCTCATTTGTACAAATGCTACACCTTTATCCCTTGACTGCTGAAAACCACTAAAACACAAACAAAAGCAAGTAACTTGAAATTTCAGTCTTGCTGCCTCAAAATCTGCACAAAACCCCACCCCTAAGTAAACAGCTCTCTTATTATTAAAACTTCAACCCTCCAATTAAGAGATTTCAGCAAACTTCAGTACACGAAATATAAACTTTTTAAAGGGTAAATCCTTTTTCATGAACTCCTTAAAAACTATGATTAATTGTGGGGGGAAAGAAAAGGCAAGTAGCAGTGGCAGCTATTTGCATTAACTACTTTTGCTGCCAGCTTAGGCAGCAGGATTAATATAACTGAACTGTGACATGTTTATGGCACAATCATAAGACACAGGATGATATACAGCCTAAGCTACTTAGGAAGAGGTCAAACAGCAAGTGAATTTAAAATACACTGATTTAGATGTTATCAAGTCACATGGAGTCCCTTTAGTGCAGTGACAAAAATAAAACCCACCAAAAAAGTAAGAAAAAGTAACTCTGACTGTTATTTCTACATTTCTTTTTGAAAGAGCTGCTGTAGGGCTGCCATACAGAGCTGACAGAAAAGCAAACAGGAAACCATTTATGACACACTTGGAAATACTTCTGAAGAGTAGAGAGAAATACCAAGGCATTTTGGAGTCTGTTTTAACAGATTTGTGCCACAAAATACACAATCACTGGCATGCTGGAATGCCACCCTTGGTAAAAAAAATAGTTAAGAGGGTCGACCATTAACATAAACCTGTGCAAAAATCTGGGAGTAGCAGGATTGGGACTGGGACTGAGCACCTGGTTTTGCCTTCTTGGCTCTCCTGGTTAATATTTAGCAGTGCAAAGTGCACTTCTGGCAGCTCAGGACTTCTCCCAGCCCCGGCTGCCAGGCTCAGGGCTACAGCTGTGCTGTAGCTCTGGACACATTCCCAGCATTGAAGCAAGGGGACAACTTTTCCCTGGCAAGGAAAGGAGCAGTCCCTGGTGAAGGCTGCAAAAAAATGTTCCATTTCCTAGAAAACAACCGAGAGGAGAGAGGGCACACAGCTCCTCATCCTAGAGTGAATCATGCATCCTCTGCGAGCTCCTAACCAGCCAAAATTTAATTGTACTACTCCCATTTTATTGCTCTTCCTCTAAAGTTCTGTGGGAAGGTCTCCTTTGATCCAGGAAGGTTTGATCCTTCTGCACCAGTGAAAGCAACCCCTGGCTCAGAAGAGAGCAACAATTACAGGAAACTTTCCTAACACACCACTAAATTTTTAAGTGAGTTGTTTTCTGGCAACAGCATGTATTAAACCACTGAAGGGCTCCTCTTCAAAAACATGTTGACTGTTTTTTAAGGCAAGAAAGAAAAGCAAACATTTGTTTTAAAGGACCAGTGGCTTTGCTTTCCTAACAGCACAATAGAGAGAGGCATTTAAACAGACCTTGTTTTGCTTATTGAGTTGAAAGATGCTGTGACTAATTTTAAATAATTTATATGGCAATATGATTTCAATATTTTGCATGGAAATATAATATTTATGCACATGTAATATTCTAATCATGAATTTCACTTCATTTATATGAACTATAAAAACTTTAAGCTTATCACGTCCCATTGATCTCCAACTAAGAGCATGAGCGTAAAATGAAATTAGGATGTCTGAAGAAATTGGGGCATAAAAATTACAGAACTAAAATCAAAACATGAATAGCAACAAGCAATAGTAGGAAAGAGATAAAACTCACACATACACACATATATCCTCCACAAAAAAAAAAAAAAAAAGAAACGGCTTTGGAATAAAAATTGCAACAGCACATTCTCATCAGACTGATCCAGAGCCAGCAGAATATTATTCCTAATAAAAACAGAAAGCTTATCCATCAGGAATAATAACTGCCAACCATAGGAGAGCAAAAGCTGATTGCAAAACTATAAAATAAAAAAAGGAGGCATAGGATGAGGACTTTATGAAGCAACCCAGGATGACACCTGTGCACTGCCACCACGAACCACGAGCTCCGACAACTCTACAAGGGTCAATCCAAAATCTTCTACTTCTTTTGTTTGACCAGAATTGCTTTAATTTAATTCTCAGGAGACTTCAATGCACATCTGCTTGCAGAAAATGGATCAGTTAGGGGTTTTTTCTCAGCCAAACTCGCATTTCACAGAGACAGGAACACAGAAGGGCCAATACCTCTCTGCAGTCCAGCTCGAGGTTCTGCCCCCCAACCTCCAGTTTGAGGATTTCCACCTGGTAATACCACTCCTCTTTGATGGGTGTGTACCAGATATCCCCCAGGTACAGACTGGGCTCAATTCCACCCAGGACCTAAAGGAGGGGAGAAGAGAAGTCACATTAAAATCCCACAGGTTTAGTTTTGGGGCAAGTACACGCAGAAAGGGGAATGTTTAATTGTGGTATTCAGGGGCATCAAAATTTTAATTTAGCATCATTTGTAAGGATTTTACTGCCAAGTTCCCAGTCAATAATAGAGCAGTATGAAACATCTAGTTATTAAGCAAACTGTCCTTCAAACAGAATTCCCATTCTGGGCCAAATTAGCAGCATCTTCATCTACAACCTCACACTGATTCCATTATGAAAACTCCACTGTTTAAAATTAAAACAGTATCTTCAGTGGTTAAATCTATGCAATGTATAAAAAATGGGACAGAATATTAAACTTACACGTGAAAAAATTGCTTTATCACATCAGAAAAGCTTTAATACTGTCCAGGAACATTTCATTTTTTCTTACACACATCCGAAATGGAATCCCATCCTGTCACTGCTGTCACTGTTAACTTCCATCAAAACCTAGGCTGAGGATGGCTGGGAGCATTTGTGGACTCTCAGACTCTGAACTGAACATAAGAAAGTTCTCTCTTGGTCTTCAATTATGTGAATAACATTGACAATATGTTAATTCTCTTCAAAGTAAGTAATTGTGATCAGCTCCTGTGCTGAGATGCTTATTTCAGCATCGTTTGGGAACAGCCATTCCATCTCCCAGTTCCAGATACATAATGGCCAATTCATGGTCCCACTGCAGCTGATGGAAAGACTTTCCAGAGTAACAGCAAGCAGGAGATCTGATCTACAGATTTTTCCCTTTAATATGTTGGTGACAAAAAAAGAAAAGCCCCTTGATTCATCTCCCCCTTTTCACATCATGTAGAAAAAAAAATTATTGTAGCATTTTGATGAGATTGAATGAATTTATCAGCTGAATAAGGGCCTACTCAGTTTGAGAAATATAGCAGAATCTGCCCTGAGGAAACACCACAACATTCTTGTTTTTCTTTGTTAAAAGATGAAAAGTTTACTCAAACTTGAGAGAGAAAAAAAAAGAATTGAGAATGAAAATAAATAACACTCGAATTTTGCCTAAGGGCTTAGCTTTTCTTTAAAAAAACAGAAAGCATATTTAAAATACGAAAATATATTTAAACACTAAATTTGGCAGAAGTAGGACAGTCAGAGAAAAGAGGGAGAGAGATGAACAAAGATACATCTTCCCTCTCCTATTGACAGATACCCACAAGACTACCTCCGTTGGTACCACTTCCAGAAACAGGGAGTCCAGCACCACACATCTGCAGGGAGAAAATGTTGGGGATCTTTGCCTGCCTCACGAGGGAATCAAAGAATGTCTCCACAGAACTCGAGGGCTTGAAGGTGTTGAAAAACAAAACAAACAAACAAAATAAAAAAAGAATTGCAAGATTCATTAGAAAGTTTCTTTGAAGAAATCAGTGAAATTATTCAAACAAGACCACTTTTCATGAGTAAACTGAATTTCTGACAAGCAGCTCATGAAAGTTCTAGACATAGTAAGTCATTGAAACCCCAATATCTGTCATTTTTCTGTTTCTGTTGTTTTTAAAAACATTTTTACTCTTGACCACTCTCAGTGCTGCTGCCACCAGATCCCTAAAACACAGGAGTCATTTTCAATTGCAGTTTTTAAACTCAAACACCAGTTTCAGGCAGAAACTCTCACCGATAATTTCTGTTTGGAAGAAGCTTTGTGTTATTAGAACACTCAAATGTAACTCGCCTTTCACACCTTTCCATAGTTAAAAAGCAGAATTTTAAAGTCAAGATTTTCAGTTTTTCTACACTACTGGATTCTAATGAACTTTGAATTCGGTGGCCCTTGTCTCCTCTCTTTTCTTTTAAAGAACTTCATATCCAAGCACACTCTCTTCAGCTGGTTACTGGCCAGCAGGTTCTTCCCTACACTGCAGGTCCTGTTTTCCTTTGCAGTCATTGGGGTGCTGCAACTTCCCTGGAATTCCCATTTCTGTCCACGAAGGTGTCATGATGGGCAGAGCCCCCGGCTCGCTCCGAGGGGCCAAATGCTCTCACTACACAAACCCAGAGCAGCCTCAGAAGCCAACAACGCTTGGAAGAAGGGAAGAACAAATGCCCTGAGTACTCTGTTTGCCCAAACCAGAGTTTGAGAAGCAGCTCTCCTCTTCCTGCTGACAGTCCATGAAGTCAACAAATGCAACGCTCACACAACTCTGGAGTGAAGCAGAGTCGTCAGGCAGTGTGGAATGGTTTCTTCTCTCTGGGTAGAACTCACTTGGGGGTCTGAAGGTTGAAAATTGTAACTATGTAGTTTTCCAATCGTGTCTTCAGTTTTAGATTTTAAGGTTATACATTTTGGACTATAAATTTCAGGTTTTAATTGAAACTTCTGCCTGAATTTCCTACCTCCAGAGGAGCAGGATGTGCTTGGTTCCACGTTCCTGAAAACACTGTAGCTAATATTTGTTCTGACATTATCCATCCACCTCAACTTCTACTTGATGAATGGAGAATGTCCTGGAATGAACTGCCGAGGGCTTTGCCGTGGACCAGTCTGGAGAAATGCCATCAGAGCTCCAATACCTCCCTCCAGACACATCCCACAACCACTCTCTGGTACTAGAAGCTCTGTAAAGGTGTGTTCATTCCAGAGCTAAAATCAGCATTTTCATCACCAGAAAAGCCAAAATCCTCACGTGGGACTGTGGTACCACCACAACTCAATTTATTCTTTCTGTAACAAAGACAGAAGGAAAGAGTGGCTGGAAGGGTGGAGTGCAATGCTGACAGATCATCTGCTGGCTTTATTTTAACAGATTTCTATTTACTGTCCCTGTGAAAGACAATCAGTGGGGAAGGGATGGTTTACCTTGGCTAAGGCATTGTAGGCAAGACCAAGGATCCCGTGCCACTTAACCCCTGGCAGGAAGAAATTCTCAGACTCGAGGATGGTGGCAATGTTGATGGTGTAGGTGCCATAGAGTCCTTTGGGCATGGTGATGACATCTGTGCCCAGCACTCCTGTCCAGCTGCCTTGGCTGTACTTCACTGTGACTTCAATCCCTTCAGATCTGTATGTGCTTGACCTTTAAAAGGAAAGGATACACTCATGCACGAGCTGTTCATTTACAATGCAAGACAGCAGAATATGTTCAATCTCAATTTTGCCCAGAGAGGGGAAAAAAAAAGTAAATTAAGTATGCAAAATATCTATTCATACTGCTTGTGAAAGCAGTAAAAAGCAGAAATTTAAAAACCTCAAAACTCGAGGCCTCATTTTTATTCAGAAGCCATCGATAACTCAAATCTTCACAATGTGTATTTAAAAAAAATAAATAATCTAAGGTATTATGTCACCTAGTGCAGTGTCTCTGACTCAGACTGGTCCATCACAATAGGAGCAACACTCTTTTAACTGAAGAAGGAATGTATTAAATGGCACTAGGAAATGAAAAGCTGCTGAATTCAAATCTAAAATTGAAATGCCAAGCTAACTGAATAGCTGTAGACTAATACCTCATTAATATTCTTAAAAGATCCATTTTGGGTAAATTGGAATATTATTGTGAGTATCAGCAGTAAGACAGAGGTTTCCTAAATCTGCAGTTTGGCCTATCTATGAGCAAGTAAGTAGACTTGGATATTATTAATAAATGATTCACTGACTTGGAGGAGGAAAGGAACTGATTTTTTCTAGACCAGGGAAGCAAAGGAAAAGGAGCAGTTAAGTATGGCAAGCAAAGGAAGGAACAGAATCCTGTTTAAAAGGCTTAACAAAAACATTAGTAAAAGCTTCAATAGATTTTTCATTTTAAAGACCTGTAATCTGTAAGTATTGTAATCATATTCCACCCACATCTCTACTGAAGAGCTACAGAATTTCTAGATCCCTTACAATTTATTTTGGAGCCACTCCTTGGCATCCAGCTTCCCCTTTTGCAGAGACAGATGACCACACTCAGTTCATGTGAAGAGACTTTTCTCTCCACAGCTTTTTGAAAAGTAAATTAAGGGGAAAAAAAAAAAAAAGGAAGCATAAATTAAATTCATAACACCACCTTTACATGTGTGTAGAACAACAGAAAGTGCAAGTGGATTATCAGGTGCAGATACTTTGATCAATCCAGCTTTAATCTAACAGCCACACGAAGTGGCTTCACAGCCCCTGTGCCTGAGCTCACCAGCATGAATTTGGTGTGATTTTCATTATTATGGGGAACAACACTCAGATGGCAACATGGACAGGTCCCATAATTCAAACACTTTATCCTGAGGGACACTTTGGCCATATTGATCACACAACTGACTCTTCCCAACTGAGGGAGGGAGGGAGGGAGGGAGTAGTAAGAGGCCAGGCTCTAACCCTAAGCAGTTCTTGATACTCCCAAGACCTAACCCTTCAAGGGTTACCATCCAAGGCAGCAGAAATACATGAGATAATATTTCAGAATGCAGGAGTTCCAGAGATATTACCTGTATCTGATCATTTCCACTGCTCCTGTGTAATTCTGCATTTGTATGACACTTACACAAAGGAACATCTCTGCTCAGGCAGGGCCTTCAGAACACCCCTGTGCCACTGGACATTTTATAAATCAAAATAGAGACTGAATAATTAGTGGCATAAGGAAAACTGGGGGGCAGGAAATGAAAGGATTCTTCCTGTAGAAGAGTGTCTGGCTGGGCAGCAGAAGAGGAAACATCTGAAATCAGAGAGAAAATTGAGTGCTGGGAGAATAAAGCGAAGCAAATCTGCAAATACAAGCAGTGCATGACTAGAACAGCAGCACACAGCTCTTCTTCCATAAGCAGGAAGAGCCTGATGGATTGAGCTGTGGACCAGGACACAGAAAGACTGGATTCATTTTCCAGCACAGCTGGTGACCTTTCTTGTGGAAAGGCAAGGCAAGTCCCTTCCTCACCATTTGTGCCTCAGCTTCCCCACCTGTAGAAATGGATATGAAGACACTCATCTCATTTGTAAAGCTCACAAATGTCATATTGAAGAGAAGACTTCATTACCTCCTTCAAGTAGCAAAACTGCTGACATGGGAAGGGATCTCGCATAGTCCTTGTGGCAGTAAATTATATTCTGTTCTGCAAAACCACTTCCTGCCCCATCCTCTTGCCTGTAATCAGCCACCCTGATTTTTTTCACCTTTCCACCTCACTGATCTAAAGGAAGAAAACTTTAGAGGTCAAAAGTAGAGACTTGTTGTAATTCATGGGCCGAGTGTTTTAAAACAAATACACAGCACAGCACAGAAAATTATAAACAAGCTGTTTTGGCTGTGGTGAGAAAAGAAGAAATTCACATCTGCCAGCAGGACAAAGTGTATCTTAGCCAGAGGCAAGGAATAAGGTCTCCTAGATCATGGTGCTGTAGTGACCCTACTCCCTCCTCCCTCTCCTTCCCATTTCTGACTTCTCTCCAAAGAAGCCACCAGAAACCTGGTCCTCAAACCTGAAATAGATGTAAAGCCTCAGCTGAGCAAACCAGCAAGGGGGTAATTTTCTCCTGCAGAGTTAATCCTCATTACCAGCACAGAGCACAGAACAAAACACAACCAAAATCTTATTTCTCATGTCACGATCACTTTGCAGCAAGCTCAACATGGCAGCAACAAAATCCACCACGTGCAGGAAGCCCTGCCTAACACCAACCTCACCAAACAACTTTAAGACAAAGCAAACATGAAAATACAACAGAAATTATTGATTTCTGACTGAAAAGTCCCATCTAATCTGCAGGATTCCCACAACAAGTTTATAATTCACCCCAAACCACAAGCTGTACAGTGCACACAGCCAACCTCACAGGATCACACAGCAGGTTTTTTTGTTTGCTGGTATATAATTTATTGTATTACCTCAATTTATTACCTATATTTCTCTTACCTCCCTATCTCTTGGAAAAATCAACTCTTGAGCAGCTTGCTTTTGAACCTTCAGATGGTGAGGCAGTAGTACTCACACTGAAATAAAACTGAATACTGTTCCTGAATACTGAAAGCCCTGAGCATGCCATATTTACATATTGCTGCAGAGCCATCACTGATCACTTGGGTTCAAGTGTAAAAATCCCTTTATATGTCTGTTCAAGTAGCTCTTTTATTGTAAGTACTCAAAAAACTACTTGTTATTTTGAACAGAGGGAGAAACAAACACCGTGATTTCAGTTCAGGACAAATTAGGACTGCAAAACCTTTTACATTGTGGTGACTTAAAGAGCGTGATTATCACAGCAAACTCAGAACTTTTCACAGCAAAGGTTTGTCAGAGCCACTCAAAAGCCCAAGTTGTGAAAGTGTTCATGGTAACTGCTTTACTTGCTTTGTACAGAAAGAGCCAGGCAATTAAACAGCAGGATTATATCACGTAGATTATATGATACACAACATCATTTAACAAGTTAGTTCTACAATTGCTCCAGGAGGGCTCTTCCTGAAAAACACACTCTCCAGGTCCTTTGAAACAAAGATAGTGCCTTTCCCATGCACCCCCCTCAATTTCAGTCAAAAAAGAATCATGCGTTCAATTTCTGATTTGGATCATCTGAATAAAATTAAACTAAGAGTGTGGCTTCAGGAAATTAAGACCCATCACTTTCTCCAACGCAACATGAATATTCTAATAAGCACACATCTATAACTCATAACCCATTAATTTAACAAATTACTAATCTTTCTTTCCCCTTGTCTTCAACTTGCAGTTTAAGACGTCGGAAGCACTCCATGACAATATAGGGAAAAACTGCAGGAGTGATTACCAGATGAGAGGAAACCTCTTTATCTAATCTTGAAGTGTTCCACCTAGGAAGGAAGAAAAGTGCCCACAGGTCGTTTTTCTCATTTACACATGGGCAAAGGTCGCTCTTGGGTAATTTTACAGATCCAGCTGATGTGATATCAATGCCCCTGTTTACCATCTCTGCAAAATCATGACAACCAAGTGAGCTGGTTTGGGCTGGAGACAGAGTTAATTTTCTTCACAGCAGCTAGCACAGGCTGTGTTTTGGGTTTGTGCTGAAAACAGTGTCGAAATATAGAGATGTTTTTGTCACTGCTGAGCAGCTCTTGCACCGAGCTGAGGCCTTTTCTCCCTCTCACCCCACCCCACCCTTGCCAGGCTTGGTCTGCATGAGAATTTGGGAGGGGACACAGCCAGGACAGCTGATCCCAGGGATATCCCACACCGTGGTGTTATGCTCAGCATACGGAGCTGGGGAAAGAACGGGGAAGGGGGAATGTTTGCGGTTAGGTTGTTTGTCTTCCCAAATCCCTACTACATGAGTTGGAGCCCTGCTTGAGGGCTCAACACCTGCCTGCCATGGGAAGTGCTGAACCAGTTCCTGGTTTTTCTCTGCTTGTGCACATATCTCAGGCTTTGCCTGTTACACTGTCTTTATCTCAATCCAGGAGTTTCACCAGTTCTACCCTTCTGATTCTCCCCCTGACCCCACTGCTGGGGGAGGGAGTGAGTGGCTGTGTGGGGCTGAGCTGACATCGGGGTTTGAACCACGGCACCAGGGAAGGTGTCCCGACTGCTGGGAAAGGTCTAGCCTAAGGCCAGTCTCAAAAAGAGATGAGCAGGACCCAAGGGACTGGAGCTGACTGGGGTTCACCTCAGGTCACGAAAAGTCTCCAAGAACAACCTCCTGGAATGTTTCCAGGCAAGTGAAGGACAGTAATGCAGTTACAGACACTCAACGAGGAATTTCACAGGCACACCACACCTGACCAACCTCACTGCCCTCTTCTACAACAAGACTGGATGCACAGATGAGGAGAACAGTGGCTGTAGCACATCTTGGCTTCACTCAGGCTTTGGACACCGCGTCCCATGGCATTCCCACGTGGAAGCTGAGGATGTGGGGCTGAACAAACCAGCCACTGTGTGGGTTGAAGATGGGCTGCACCCCTGGGTCCAAAGGGTGGTGATCATTGACTCGTGACAAGCAGAGAGCCCCTGGGGTTGTGAGTGGAGGAAAAACTGTTCCACAGCCTGGAGAAAAGGAGGCTCAGGAGAGACATTCTCGCTCTTTACGACTCCGGGGCAGGAGGGTGCAGCCAGGTGAGAGTCAGTCTCTTCTCCCAGGCAACAGCAGCAGGACAAGAGGACACAGCATCAAGCCGTGCTAGGAGAGGTTTGGGCTCGACACCAGGAGGAATTTCTGCATGGGAAGGGTTGTTAAACACTGGAAGGGGCTGACCAGGGAGGTGGTGGACTCGTCCTCCCTGGAGGTGTCCAAGGAAGGCCTGGATGTGGCACTCGGTGCTCTGGGCTGGGTGACAAGGTGGGGACTGGTCACAGGTCGGACTCAATGATCTTGGAGGTCTTTTCCAACCTCAATGATTCTGTGGTTCTGTGAATGCCTTCATCAAGAACCTACATGAAGGACAGGCTGCACACTCAGATTTGCACAGGATCCACATCAAAGGGAGTAGCTGACATGCTGACTGCCAGAGCCACAAGTTACATTTTTTGAGGTTCAGGTTGGACAACAGGAAATATTTCCTCCACAGGAGAATGGGGCACGGCACTGGAACACACTGCCTGGATAGAGCATGGATTCTCCATCCTCAGAGGTTTGCAGGACTTGGCTGGACTCAGTCCCACCTCATTTAGGATGTGTGCTAGGTGACCCACAGATCTTTCCTGCAACCAACGTTTTTGAAACATCTGCCTGATTTCACTGGGACCAGGATGCCTCCAAGACGGCATTTATTTAAATGTAGTTAAAATATTTAAAATGGAAGAAGGGTGGTGTACTCAGGAGTGTGCTGATGTTTGTATCCTGAGCACACTGCAGGACTCCATCAACGCAACCCAAACCAGACACTGCTGCTGTAATTGCTCTGGACTGTAATGACTTGATTTGGAACAATTTTACAAAGCACCCTTAACTAACTCTTCAGGGCCTAGACTTCAAGGTTTCATTATTAACCTGATATTAAAGTTCTCAAAACACAGAGTCCACTGAGAACACCGATCAGAGGCTGTAACCTTCACATGATCCCACAGTCTGTCTTTCTCCACACACAAGCTCTGCTGTGGCTGTTTCTAATGGTTTATCTTTCTTATGAGAGAGGCCTTGTCCTTCCAGTCTCAATAACACCAATTAAGAGACAACGGAGAAAGAATGCTTGTGCTTTTAATTCCTTGCAATTAAGTTTTCTCTAGCCACTGCCTATGGAAGGGGATAGCTGGCTGGCAAGAAAAACTCTGCAGTAGTGCAGAAATAGCTATCAAGCGCAAATTCTGTATATTCCAGACCTGTATCGTATCAGTGTGATGTGAAATATCTCTGTTAACATCTAAATATGTGACAGGAGGTGAGGCTACACCAGTAAGCAGCATGGAAATAATGGATTTCCCTCCATCACTAGTGCATTTTATTGGAAAAAAGGGTAAAACCCCATGTTAAAACACATATGAGGTAATGAGAAGGGTGATACTCTACAGTTTCCCAGCCTTCTTAAGTATTTTTATCTATATGCTTCAGCTAGACACTGCATTTTGGAGAAGTTTACCTGAAATAATTGAAACTAGAGAAAGGCAGGAAGGGTGGAAGAAAAGAGGGAGAGTGATTCAGACAGACAAAGCTGTGCTTGGCTGTGATTAATGCCAGCTTATGCTAAACAGAGCAAATTTAGTGCATAACAAACACCAGAACCACCAAGTTGTATTTTATAAATAACAAGATTCATCAGGGTCTGTCCAGATCACTGACTGATTGAGGCCTGTGGCCAAACTAAACAACAAATTAGGTTTTGACTAAGTAATTTTGCTTCTGGATGAAATGTCAAGTAACTGATACAATTACCGGGTTTTAATTTTTTGTTTTCAAACAAAGGCAAAGCATATTGAAACTTTTAATTCCTTGCAAGTCTATTCAGGTAAGAAACTGGCTGAAATTGGTGTGATTTTGCAAATGATTTTTACCCTGTAATTGCCTTCTCTTTTCTCCAGCTCTAATTAGTGCTGCTGATATCCACCCAGAGCTCAGCTGCGCTGCCATCAGTGCGGCTGTTCATGGTGCCAGGCAGGATTTTGCATCAGGCAAGGCCCAAATTCCCATCAGACCACCAATATCCCACTCCCACGGGATGTCACAGGAGCCCCAGGAGCTGCCTTATCATCCTGTATTGCATGGAGGAGCCAGAATCCAAAAGACCCCCTAATTTCCACCATGGGGTGCAGAACAGGTACTTACAGCTTGGGATTGAAGTAGGACGTGACATCAGGATCAGGCACACCAGCTACAGCAAAATTACTGCTCCCAGTGTCAACCAGAATATTTAACTGCCAAAAAAGAAGAAAGGAGAGGTGATTTGCATATCCAATTAAACAAACAAAAAACAAGAAAAAAAATCATTGCGGTTTTTATCTAAACCACCTTCAGTTTTAAAATCACGGTGAGCATTGCCCTGAGAAATAAATTTAGTGTCACTTTTGGGACAGATATGGTGCTGCAGCCCTTCCAAAACAGCTGATCAGGCTGAAATGCTTTAAAATAGTCCTGTTCCTGGAAGGGAAAAAACCCACCAAGCCCACATTTGCACAGCAGATGAATTCCTGATCATCTCAGATTTCTTTTTGGCCCAACCCATGAGTCTTGGCAACCTGTCCAGAAGGCAGGCTGAATTATGGACTGCTTAAAGCACTGTTTGCCTTAGAGCTTATGAGATTTCAAGGTAGGGGCTGAGTGCAGGTCTGAACAGAAACAAGGAGAAGCACGAAGCCACCTCGTGGCTTGGAAAACATGGGAGCAATGCCCAGTTCATCCTGAGCAGCAGCAACCTTCCACAGCCTTCACCACCTCTAAAAATGAGGGTGGCAGATTTATAAACACTGTGTTGAAAGGTGGCCTAAGAGGGGGCAGCTTGTTTGGTTAATTGGGAGGGTGATTTAGGCTGAAAATTGCCACATGGACTAAACAAGACACCTCCTTTCCCCAGCTGGCTCAGGTAACAGGCTGGTCCATCACAGCTGCACAATGGCAAAGCTGAAGGAAACTGCAGCCACATGCAGGATCACTTCTTTCAGTGAGACCTAAAAACTACATTAGATACAGGGGCATTAAATGGGGAGTTTAAATCAGTCAGAGACTCTGCTGCTACCAAAAGCAATGGTCACACTTTCCCCCAGCTCTTGGCTGGATGCTTCCAAGGGCTCCCTGGCATAGCTTTGATGCAAATCAGATCAGGTTCCTCATCTAGAGGTACCAAAAAAAAAAAAAATAGCAATCTGCCCCTATTAGACAGCCACTCCAATGGAGATGGTAAGAGCAGACACCAGAAAAAGGCAACCATGCCTCCTTTGGTGACAACATGGTCTCAGATTGGCTTAAAACACTGCTCCCCAGGAAAATATTAAGGAATTAAGAATTTTCCTGTAGGAGGGAGTGAGACACGAAGATTTGGTTGCCCATGGCTTAAAGCCAGCTCAAACCAGCCCCTTTGGTTGTCCTCATCACTCCTTAAGATGTGATGTAGCTTGGGATCAAGAACGGGATGTGGGAAGGGCAAGAGAGAACAATCAGGGAAACAGGTTGGGTGTTGACAAAGGAAGTGGAGAGGCAGGGCTGAGCTCAGGAATGGGTGCAAGCACAAAGGAGGATAAAGCATTTGAAGAAGATGTGCTGAATCCTTCTTTAATAAGACTGAGCGTAGACAAAAAGTGTGAGGCAATGCTCAAAAACATCTTGGTTTGCTCGTGCAGGGGGAGGGAGGTGATGGTTACCCTCATTTTACTCCCTTAAAGCTTTACCCCCTTAAATATGGGACTGAGGAACCCTGAAATTTAAACAAGAACACAAAACCAAGCAGTGATTTCTGGGAATCTCTTCTCAACTGCACGCACACTCTGTCATTGGTATTCCCAGCCCTAATCCTGCAGAAATTTTAAGACTAAAAAGAAACAAACCCACCACCTTAGCCAAGTGCCTCGCTGCATCCCAGATTTTAGATTAAGCAAAGACAATACATTAAAATTTATTTTGTACCCATACGAGCTAGACAGAGACATCTAAAAACAAAAGGACATCCACATGTTCACCTGGCTCCAGGAGCTGAGGCTTTAAAAGAAAATAAGAACCTCTGAGGCACTGCAATAAAATCCAAAGTTTGCTACATACTTCATTTCAATGATATCAAAAGCCCAACATTTTTTCAACTACCTAACAAAGCAGGAACTATTCATTTCCACCCCCCTTCCCTGGCATAAAAATCATATGAAAAATAAATAACAAAGAGCAGATAGAATGTGTGCATCTATCAAGGACCGACAAAATTTGCCTCAAAGGGGTGCTGCAGGGCTTAAATTAATTAGCCTTTCCAAGGTAGTCTGTGATGCTTGAGTAATGGGCACTATAGATCAGCTTCATAAATACATGTAGGTGTTGCCTTAGCCTCAGTGATATGCATGGCACCATGGATGGAGGAGGACTTGGGGAAAAAAAAACCCAAACAAAAATCACTAAATATGACACATATGAAAGATATTTTACCCCCACACCTTAAATACAATGTTATCACCGCGGAATTCACAAGCCATCGAAGGAAAGGGCAAATTTACTGCCCACAAGACGGAGCAAAATCAAGATTTCCAGAAGAAAATAAGATATCCCCCACAAAGAAAGAGGGAAAGCACAAAGCTGGCTAACCATGGGAGCTCCAGCCCACTCGGACACAGCAGCGCTCACATGACAGATGCTATTGAGGCTGACATTCTCTATCCACACGTTTGTGCATAATGAGATACAGGCGGCCAGGGCAGACACTGATTTATTGTAGTCCTCACAATAGCGCCAGTGATTAGCAGCTCATTTTGGGGTGGGTATAACTTACTGAGGTCTCTTTCTCTCCCGGCTACCCTTCGGGTCTGAATTTTCTTTAGTGCCTTCATGTCTCATTAAGAGCCACTTTCATGTTGTCACCACCGCAGCCTACTTCATTCCACGGTGCCTGCCGGGTTCATGGTGCTGCTGGGGCAGCTTCAGGCAGGCTCTGGAGAGTCACAAGGTGGCCACTGAAGGAGCCATGGTCCAGGGCTGTCCATCCTGACCTGTCTTGATCAACCCTGGAGAGCAGCCCTGCCGAGAAGGACTTGGGGGTGCTGGTGGCTGAGAGGTTGGACATGTCCTAGGAAATGTCAACTTGCAGCCCAGAAACCAAGCGTGCCCTGGGCTGCACCAAAAGCAGGGTGGGCAAGAGGTGAGGGGAGATTGTGCCCTACTCAGGTGAGAGCCCACCTGCAGAGCTGCCCCAGCCCTGGGGCCCAGCACAGGGAGGACGTGGAGCTGCTGGAGAGAGCCCAGAGGAGGCACCAGGATGAGCAGAGGGATGGAGCAGCTCTGCTGGGAGGAAAGGCTGGGAGAGCTGGGATTGTTCAGCCTGGAGAGGAGAAGCTCTGGGGTGAGCTCAGTGTGGCCTTGCAGGGCCTGAAGGAGCTACAGGAACCATGGAGAGAGACAATTTCCAAGGGCTGGAGGGACAGGACCCAGGGAATGGCTTCCAACTGCCAGAGTGGGTTTAGATTAGGTATTAGAAAAAAATTCTTCCCTGTGAGGGTGGTGAGGCCCTGGCACAGGCTGCCCAGAGAAGCTGTGGCTGCCCCTGGATCCCTGGCAGTGTTCAAGGCCAGGTTGTACAGAGCTCTGAGCAACCTGGTCTAGTGAAAGGTAGCCCTGGCCATGGCAGGGGGTTTGGAACTGCATAATCTTTAAGTTCCCTTCCAACCCAAACCATTCTACGATCTCCAGAGGACAGCCCTGCCCTTTCCTAAAACATGAAGCCAAACACCCTCTGTGCTCACTCCCCAGCTGCTGCACTTGGCTGCCTGGCTCACAAACAAAAACTAAATTCCATGGCACCTCAGCCTGATTCCCTGAGCAATCCCCTGTGACAGCTGGAGGGTGGCCACTCCTCTCTGTGCCTTCACCATTCTCCCACAGGGACAGAGGACCCTGATGCCGAGGCAGAGCCAGCAGTGGTGGCACGGTCGGTAAATCAGAGCTCTCATGGGCAGGCTGAGCAGCTTCCTTGGGTTTATCACGGCCAGCTCGAGTGGAACACCTCCAGGCACCCAGAGATGCTTGTTTAGTGATTCCTCTGTTTTGCCACAGATGGTCAGATGAAACCAGGTTTTGCACAGGCCAAATTCAGAGAGACTTGGCTGAATGAGGCTTTGGAGGAAGAACTGCACAAGGACTGCTGACTGATCACATGCCCAGCATGAAAACCAATGGAAAACTACTTTCCTTTTGCTTTTGGAAGAAGCAGAGCCTTTTTGGGGATTTTTTGGGGGGGTTTTTTTGTGGCTTCCAAGTTCAGTTACAGACCTACACAGCAGATACTGAGAGCAAATGCACTAAATTGTTTCTTTCCCCTGAAGGTCATCTTTACCACTTAAAACCTGCACCTAGTCAAGCACCCGGAGATTATTCTGCTGTCTGCATTTCCCTATATGCAAATAGTGGTGTTGTTATTAACAGGAGGTTCACAAAGATCCCTATTTTACAGAAAGCAAGACAGGAACATCCACCTCTGCCATGACAAACTTACAGAAGGAATCTGACACTATCTATATGCCATGAAGTTGTGGCTATAAAAAGAAGCAAATCCAAACTTGTTTACTGAAAGTCACGAACATTGAAAGCAGAAGCCTCTGAGGTCATGCATTTTACATTTTTTCTATTCTAAACGGGTAGAGACACTAAAAAAATCCCCAGTCCTAATGATTTCTTTCCACTGGAAGTCAAACACTTTGTCAATACTTCAAGGATCCCTTAAACTTCCCAGTGCTTGATTTAGCACCAGCATCAAATAGCACTTACTGCATGCTATGCTGCTTCAATAATTTAACTTACCACTATGTCTTTAATATTCTAAGCCTTCCATTGCTAAATATTGTTGTATTTTGCTATCAGAAAAAAAAAAAATTGCCTGTTGATGCGTTATCTTTTTTTCATTCAGCAAAGCTTTGGCACTCTGTGGTTCAGGCACCTGCCCTGGTAGAGCAGGTGATGTCAATGTGACGACATCCACACTAGACTGGTTATTATTCATGCCTCATTTAACTGCCTGGCGTAAAACAATTTGCAGTTATCCACCATGCTTTCAGAAAGTGACTTCCTTCCCATTTTCACGGGGAAGTGAGAGCAGCAATCATTCATTTTTTGCTGCACAGAGGTTGCTCGTATCCCTCAGCTGGGACAGAAGTTGCCTCTGTTCTCATACACACCCTGCTCAGACTTTGTAGAAGTTTCTCTTCCCCGTTTTAGTTTGAGGTTGGGAGGTTTCGGTAACTTCCAGGAAAATATACCAAATAATTCCCACAGGCTGAAAGTGCAAAATGCATTTCTTTGAAGCAGCTGTCTGCACGATTTAACATCCACAGCCTTTTCCAGGTGTGGAATCCCAGGGCTTGCATGCAAACCTGTCACGCTGTTGCTTCTCATGTGGTTCCCTGGGTCACCCTCACTGAGCTAGGGATACTCTTCATCCCCACTGAGACTGGTCCACAGAAAAATCCACTGTATTTTTTTTTTTTCCCAAGTTCACAGGTCTGATCAATCCTTTTAGGTCAAGCAATAAAGTTCCACCACTGGAAAGGCTACAGGGTTCTACAACTACTTGAAAGGAGGTTGTAGTGAGCTGGTGTCAGTCTTTTTTCTCCCAGGTAACAAGTGACAGGATGAGAGGGAATGGCCTGAAGTTGTACCAGGGGAGGTTTAGACCGGATAAAAGGGAAAAATTTTACTCAGAAATTGTTGTAAAGCACTGGACCAGACTGACCAGGGAAGTGGTAGAGTCACCATCCCTGGAAGCATTCAAAAAACATGTGGATGTGGCACCTGAGAACATGGTTTAGTGGTGAACATGGTGGTGGTGCTGGGTTGATGGCTGGAATTGATGATCTGAAAGGTCTGTCCCAGCCTTAACTACTCCATGATTCTGTAAAGAAACCAGATTCCAAAAATGTATTTGGCTCTTCATCCCTGCTTCAGCTGAAGCATAGGCAGTAGGAAGAAAAATAAAAAAGGAATAGGATTTGCACGAATAGGGCCATAAATGCAATAAACAATCTCATTCAGCCTTACATTTACTCTGGGGTTCAGTCAAAACCTTAATGATAATTGATAGCTTCCTTCACAAGGCAGCAGAGCAAAGAATCTCGCTCTGTAAGAATTCACAGAATCACAGAATGGTTTGGGTTGGAAAGGACCACAAAGATCATCCATTCCTACCCCCTGCCCTGGGCAGGGACACCTTCCACTATCCCAGGGTGCTCCAAGCCCCTTCCAGCCTGGCCTTGGACACTGCCAGGGATGGGGCAGCCACAGCTGCTCTGGTAACCTCTGCCAGGGCCTCACCACCCTCCTGAAGGAAGAATTTTTTTCTAATATGTAATCTAAACCTACTCTCTTTCAGAGATATCTCTTTTCATGATGAAAACTACAAGCCATCGTGCCTCCTCTGGGATTTTAACTCGACCCAAGGGTGCCCCTTTCTTTTCCCTTTTCTCTTGTCCTCAGTAAAGAGCAACCATTCCGCACCAGTAACATTCATGTGCCACTCAAAATCTTGTCCTGCTGTGCTTTCATGATTTCTCCCAAAGCACACACTTAAAACAGGACTTGTAATTCTACTCTGCTTGCTGGAGCACGTCACACAGTGAACTATGACAAAGTAAAAAAGTTTTTATCCCCATGTAGAGACCAGAAATAGGAATCATCCCATTACCTGCTCAGGAGCTGTTACCACACATCACAGTGCACTGGCTTAGTAGAAGTCCACCCCATCTCACCCCTGAGCTTGTACCATCTCTTAACTTTCTGATTTTGTCCCACACATAATAAACCCTCCAGAAAATAATCTGCTAGACAGTGCTTAAAAAAAAAAAAAAAAAAAGGGTTCAAAGAAATGCTGTTTCTTGTTAGGGATTAGCAGCTAGAAATCATTTGAGTAACAGCTCTTCTTTTTCAAACTGGTTAATAGATAGGAAAATTAGTTGGCAATTTAAATGCTGCCTCATTTAACACAACGATTCCTAATTACATTATCAGCCCATCTGGCAAGAATTGCTTACAACCATCACACAGAAAAGAAAACACCAGTAACTATACGCTGTGTTTGCCCACAGTTATTACGTGTTATTATTGGCACTGACTGTCAGTCAGGTTATTTCAGCAATTTGTTTCTTCAAATTAGTAATGTTACAATATACAGTGGCTTTTTAAGCACAGACACACTGTATGGCTTTTTTCCCCGCTGTGTTACTTAGAGTTAGCATTTACAGCCTACTTTCTAATAAAATAAAATTCGAAGGCTAGGCTTTAATATAGATTCTTCATCTGTTCCCCTAAAGATGCAGAAATAAAAGCAATTTAAAAGATGAGTTAGAGAAATTTTTGGAAGCGTTTCTAGATGTAGAGGACTGCAAAGTCAGACATAAACTTAAAAAGCCTCCACAGAAATACATTTCTGCTTGCAGAATAATATGTACTTTGTTTAAAAGGTAAGACTGAAAACAAAAGTAGGTGAATTTGTTGGACTGGCACACTGCACATTGGGGCAGGGATGGACTCTCCCACTTCTCATTGCTCACAAGCAGTCCCTGCACTGGAGGAACATCTCACCCCAAAGCCAAATGAGCCTCTGCAACTTGGATGGACTTAAACTTCACCCTGGAGGAGGAGGAGAAGGAGGAGGAAGGGCACAGACCCGCGTTTTACACCAAGTCCAGGAGGAGAAGTATTTCCAGTGTTGCCCTGAGTGAGGTCACCTCACCAGAGAAAACAGACCTATCTGCTCCTACCTCCAAAAAAAAACCCTCCTATGGTCATAAGAAGGGTTTACCCATGGCAGCCAAGATAAGAGAGGCATTGGGAGGAAGGGAAAAAAAAAAAAAGATTAATTTTCTAATGACGTTTGTTCAGCAGGTGGTGCCCACATTTCGCTGCAGCCCCGGGGATGCAAAGGAAGGTGATTTATTGCTTCATGAAAACACGGGCAAACCAGAAGGTCAAGTTTATCACCAAAGATAATTCCTGCTTTCACAACAGCAGAAGTTTGTCACAGAAACTGTGCTGTGTTTGTAGTCTGGGGAGTTAACAGGAGAACAAGTGGCGGCAGCAGACCAAGCTCTCCAGAGAGTGTTTGGCCTTTGCTGCCATTCCCCTCACTCCATTCCCAGCTGCTGCCAGGACCTGGGATTTATATTTGCTACCTTTACATTTAGTACCTTTACATTTCACATTCACTCTGTCCCCCAGCCACTTAAAACATCCATTCCCAGACACTCTCACACCCTCACTGGGCCTCACAGAAGACCAAGATTTTTTCCCCTCAATCTCTTCACGATCTGCACTGCAAGACTGGGAGGAATACTTTTTTTTTTCCCCTGCCTGAAAAGCAATAATCTCTTTCTTTGCCAGAAGATTACAAAGTACTATCTGGATTAGCCAATCTATCCGTGCTTAAGAGCACTGCATGCTTCTGTAGTGGAGATTTGTATAAAAAACACAAATGCTAAGATGACAGATTGCTCTGAAGTATAAACTTGCTAAACTAAATTGTGAGTTGAAATATGAGCATCTGACTGTGGGACTGATGAATAGTCATTTTGAAGAGAAATATTACAGGAAGTGCTTTATATATATTATCATTTTGACAATAAGGGAAGGCTATTATGGTTTAAAGACAAAAAAAATAGTCAGCCAATCAATCCTGGTAACAAAACAAAATATCTATTCTTCATTTCTACGCTCTCCTTACTGCCAATGCCCTCAGTTCCCTAAACATTAGCATTCTTTCTGCACATGCCATCTCATGTGCTATCTTATTTTTCAGGCTGAAATTTATTTGCTGTGTCTAGATTTATCATACAACACATCCATCCTATTCATGCTATATGAACATGCTTTGCTGTTGAACATGAGCCATTACTTGCTTATCTTAGAGCTGTGTGAATCGTAGCAATTTTGTCTCATTGCCTTTTCAGAAAAGATTAACCTTTTTTTCCTCTTTTTTATTTTTTCCTCCCCAGAGACGAGTCTCTCTCCCACCTCCCACCCCAGAGCAGACAAAACCAGGGGTGTGAAGCAATCTTGTAGCTCACGTAAACCAGCTGCAGCTGAAGTCATGCCCTGCTCTAGGCACTGGGTTTTAAGGAAAATCTGGAGTAATTAGAGAGTAACAACAGTGACCTAGAGGTCTAGAAAAAAATAATCTGTAAATAAGCATTGACAGGCTTTAAATGGCTTGAGGAGACTGAGGGAAAGTGTGATAGTCTTTTAACAGATGTAGGGGTGCCACAGAGCCTCCCAGGGAGCCAAGCCTTTCAGAAGGAAGGGGCTGCATGGAAGCCAAGGGGTGCCTCCATCAGCCTTCCCCAGGGTAGCCACCAACACTTAACCACAAGTAGAGTTAGTGCTTACTGAGAGCAGCAGGTTCCTCAAGGGCTTCCAAATTTGAGGGAGGAAAATCTGTATATTTGCTGTGCTTATACCACAGACGTTCTTGAATGGAAAGATAATGAGTGCCTAGATAAATGGAGGAATAAAAAAAGCCCCACAAACACTCTGAAATTCAAGAATGAATGCATGAGACATCAGCTATTTGCACTTAAGTGCACACAAAGCTCTTGTTAAATCCAAGAGCCTGTTTCCACCTGTTAGTAGGTGTAAAGGAACTAAATTAATCAATTTCCTGGTAATTACAGCACAGCACTGACGAGACAGGGAGGCTGTAAGCCGAATGCCACTGGGAGCAACTCTCACATTTAACTGCAAGCCTCATGAGGAATCCCAGTGCCCACGCAGCCTTGGCTTAGAGACGGGCTTCATCTAAGCTCTGTGCCGTGTCCTAAATTAGCAAGAGCCTCATCCAGAGCTCACCCCTCCCTCCTTGGAGAACAGGGTGACTTAAGGTGCAGGAGAGACAGCTATTAATTCAATAATTCCATAGCCAGAAAGAGCCTAACTCTTGGGGATGTGCTTGTGAATGGCATCACCCATCTCACAGTCTCCTTCTCAGCATAAAACTCTTTCTCCCTTGGAAGCCACAGAGTGTAACCACCACAGAGTGTAACCACCACGGAGCAGACCTGCTGGGCACTGTCCAGAAGGATCTTGAGCTCTTGGGGACAATGGCCAGCCACATCAGGTGGAGCTAAGGGTGCTGTAGGAGGACCTGAGGACAGGGAGAGCTTCCATCTCCACAATAAACACAGCACTGTCTGAGGTTAAGTGTCTGCTGGGGCTGTTCTGTTCACCAGGGCATGATCCTTCTAAAAAAGCACAATCATGCCAAAGAATTTTAGAGGCTGGGCTTTTTTAAGGGAGTTTAAAAAAAAAAAAAAAATAGAAATAGTGCTAATACATTACCTTTCAGTATACGGTATTAAGGAGGGCTTTTTGCTTTGGTTTTTTTAGGTTTTTTTTCAGTTAAGGAAATGAAATCAGTAAGCCTACATTAATGTATTATACCCAGTGAATGATTACAGTTAGAAGCTGCATACGGTTCGGAATTTCAATTTTCCGAGGCTTTTGCTCTCCAAAATTAGCTTCCAATTTATTTTGTCAGGTCATTCTTTTCTTTTCCTCTATCGCTCATTAGACTCAGAGAAACTGCTGTCAAATTAAAAAAAAAAACCAAAACCCAAAAAGGCATTTTTAACTCTTCTTCTCTACTTAGCTTCAGAAGTCCTACAATACAAAAAAAAATAAAAGCTTGTTTTGAAACTAAATCAACAACCCTCCAACTGCAGTAAGACCAAAACAGTTTTATACATATGTATAGAGCCAAACCATGCTAGGCAAACTCATGAAGGCTTGAAGTGACTAATCTTTAAACCTTCCTCACCCTGTAGGTGAATCACGGCCCATGTTTACTGTGCCATCTGGAAATAACAAAATTAATCAGGGGAATGAAGCCCATTCCTGATGTTCTTGAGCTTAGGCTAGGAGGCATCCCAAGGCTCATGAGCACTGCTATTTTTTTGGTAATCTCCCTTTTGCCAAAGACACCACAGTCCCTTTGTCCTTCAGCAGCAGGCAGAAACCCTTCAGGAGAGGTTCAATCTCACTCCTATATTTCTACCTCTCTTTAAAGGTCTCCCTCACACCAAAGATCTGAACTTCAAACTCAAATTTAAATAAGTTCCTGGCTTTCAAATTGCATTGGAGATGTGAAACCAAGTGCCAAAGCTGCTCTTTCAATATTTAAGAAGGTGTTTTCTGTTTTGTTTTGTTTTTTAGAGAGACTATTTACAAGAACATGGGGAATGGCTTCAAACTGACAGAGGGCAGGGTTAGATGGGATATTGGGGAAAACTTCTTCCCTGTGAGGGTGGGGAGGCCCTGGCACAGGTTGCCCAGAGAAGTTTTGGATGCCCCATCCCTGGAAGTGTCCAAGGCCAGGCTGGAAGGGGCTTGGAGCAACCTGGGATAGTGGAAGGTGTCCCTGCCCATGGCAGGGGGTGGGAATGGATGATCTTCAAATTCTCCTCCTACCCAGGCCATTCTATAATTCTGTGATTTGAAGGCAGTGAAAAACTTTTGAAGAAAGGCTACATTTTTGAGGCAAATAGAAAGAAAATGAAACTTGCAGGACAGCAGAGCAGTGAGAAAAATCAGATTTTTCAGCAGGCTGCACTCCAAATCTGATCTCTTACCTCTCCTCCCCCCGTCACCTCGCTCTTGTAGTGACACGATTCTTTCCAGGTTTGTTTTCCCCCCTCCTCTGTCAAGATGTTAGTTTTGGAGAGGAGTGTTTGTTAGCAAAGGTTTTTGAAAGCCTGGAGAGCTGTGAGGAGGAGAGGTGAAAGCAGGACACTCCTGACTCATCAAGTCTATCCGTTCTCCCCGGAACGAGCTCTTCCCAGCAGCACTTCCATACCCACACTGTGGGGCACCACTCATTAGAAAGAACATCCTCCGAGCTGCACTTGCTGCCTGCTTTCAGGAAGTCCTCCTTATGTTTTTTCAGTGCTTCTCTTCAAGGGCACTGAATGCTTAAGAGACATTTTTCAGTCTGTTCCCCTAAAGCGCTGTAACAAACCCAAAGTGGATAAGCACAGGTTTCCCTGGGTTTCCTCTATCCACACCCCACAACAGTGAAGCAACCAACCTTCCCAAAACATGAGAGTCAATGGATACGATTCCATGGGAACCCCCACCTTGAAGTTCATAGCTCTGAAAGCAGCCTGGAGGCCAGGAAAGTACAGACAGTCCCGTGCTCACGCAGTGAGATCCCTGGATTAGCCGGGATAGTTGGGCATGGAGAGAAGGATAAATAAGAACACATCTTGGAAAGCCAGCTGTGAACTCCCTGCACTTCAAGGCATGACCTCTGCTATTAAAATGCCATGACTTGTTCTTCAGGACTGATCTGCAGCACTGCCAGATTTTATTTAACACTGGGGTCTGGATTGTGTCAGCCTGAGGAGCTGAAAAGGCTGATCCCACCCTCTTAACTACCTTGAACCACCTCTTCTTCACCTGTCATAGCAGCTCCCACCTCTTTCCTCCCTTTCTGCCCAGAAACAGCCACCATCCCACGCTTTCACACACCTACTGGGCTGGTAGGGTGGTAAAGGGACATGACTGGATCTGCCAGTGCAGGTGAGAGATGGGAAGGAGGGAAATACCAGGATAAAACCCACAAGTTCAGCTATGTCAGGCACAAGGACTGGAATTTGGTTGTTCTGATCGTGTTTCCTGTTAGAAAAGTTGTGTCGCCCCTCGGGGGAAAAGGCGTAGGGCCAGGCAGCTTCCCACTGCTCCGTGCCATCTTCGGTGGCCACAGGAATGTGCACAAGGCAGTCCCAGGTCTCAGAGCACAAACAAGGTGATGCAACTCCAGTGGTTTTATTTCCATGGCAATTAATAAAGGGAATACAACAGACGGGAGGCTTTTGCTCCCCAGTGCACCTGACCTATTTAGGATATTGCCAAGCAGAATTTGATTGTCATCATGGGTGTTCCTTGGAATTATACAAGGGAGCTCAAAGGCACAAGCAGAAAACAGCTTTATGCTCCATATTAGCAGGAAGGACTATTTTATTGGGGGGAAAAAAAAAGAAAAGAAAAAAAATGCTGTTAAGCAATGTCATACGATGTGTTTGATTAATTAAAAATAATCATGTTTTATATTCATATTTGTTCTAAGATTTTTACTTAAAAATTTGGTAGGACAATTTAAAAGGCAGTTTTGATTCTCAAGTGAAATAAGATATGCTTTTTAAAAAAAATTCTCGTTTTTGAAAGCAGCACTGTTCCTCTCCCGGCCATTGGAGTCATTTATTTCTCTCTCTCCTTTTCAAACATTCATACTTTACTCTTTCCCCTGGCTAATACTGGAGAGAGGCAGCAGCTCTGGGAAATGAACCAGCTTCGCCCGTGGCTCATACATCATTACAATTGTTAACCAAGTTCCACTATAAAAATCTTGATTACACAGGAGAACACAGAGGCATGCAGGAACACAGCTTCATTTCCAGATACCAGATTGAGTTGGTAGGGCAGGAAGTCAAAAGACTTTGTTATGCTCTCGGGCTGATAAAGTCTGCCAGGACACACCATAACAGCACACGTCAGACAGCTTCCTACAGCCCATTCCTCCACACAGCAACCTGTAGGACTGAGCTCCCTTCTACCCTGGCCAGGGGTTACATCTTGTTGTGAGATGGTGGATGTGTTATGGGAGATAGAATTGGATGATCCTGAAGGTCCCTTTTCAACCCAAACCATTCTATTCGTAGCACTGGAGCTGATGGTGCTCAGGGCACTGGAATTGTGGAATGTCACCCACTGGCAACAGCAAACATTGTTGTGCACACCTGCCATGGAGAAAAGCTCCCAAACCTGGACAGAAAGCTGCAGGTAGTACCACTGGCATCTGGTCACTTGCCCGTGACCAAAAGTCATTCAAGGTTAACCTGAAGGCTCAGCAGAGTGCAAATGAAAGTTAATTTTAGCTGGAACATGTAGCACACACCAGCATTCATAACCACAGCTCCTGAGCAATTTTGTGAACTTTCCCCATCCCCCACACTATTTATCTCAGCAGTTCAAATGCAAAAATCTGGCACTTTGGATCATGTGAAATGTTTGTGTTATTCCCTGAAGGACTTTGCCTCTGAGAAGTAATGAGAAGATTATTCCCTGACAGTTAAACTGAAGCGCTGTGACTGCATCAGATGTTACATTGCTCCAGCAGCTCACAGACTTTTGGGAAGTGTGACCACCTTTGAACTCCTCTATCTTGTTTGCAGCCCGAGAGTCACTGAGAAGAAAAATGAATGAATTAAATAAAAATCTCTTTAGTCACAGAAAAGGTAGGATTGATGAATCATTTTCTGACATGCCTAACACCTCACTCTTTCCTGTAGCAGACATCTACCAGGCAGCACAGTGAATAAAAGCACAGCCTTTCCAAACCACGCTCAAGCAGCACAGCAATACTGACCTGAAGAGCTTCCAAGTTGGTGTGGTGTGCTCTGGCTTGAATCAGAGAATCGTGGAATGGTTTGGGTTGGGAGGGACCTTGAAAATCATCTCATTCCAGCCCCCTGCCAGGGGCAGGGAACCTTCCACGAGACCAGGTGGCCAAAAGCCCCATCCAACCTGGCCTTGAAAAGATGCCACAACTGTTAATTTCTTATACTGCAAACACTGACACTCAAGGTTTCTGTATCAACAGGTATCATAACGGAATTTTGGAAGAAAAGTTTCCATTTACATAGAAAAAAAATGTGAGGAAAAAACCTCCCTTGAGATTTCACAAAGTCACAATTTTGAAAATAGATCCAAATCCCGCAGTCGAAACAAGACATCCCAGTATTTTATTTTCTATGTCAAAACTATTGCTGCCAATGGCATTCTTCAAATTCTTTTCTTCCCGAATACCACAATAAATTTTTCAATTTGGCACATGCAGAACCCAAACTTCGATATGATGACAAAGCAGGTAAGCCTTTTGTTCCTGCAGAAACCCCAAATCCTGATCTTCTCTGGTGTGAAGCTTCTTATGGCAGCAAAGTAGGAAGCAGAAAGAGCCTGGGTGATGAGAAAATTCTCACATCTGACCTTGACCTGAGCCTGAGCACCAGGTGGGCTCCAAGGTGCTCTTCTAAGAGCCACTCTCACAGGCAGATCCACGCACAAATATCAAGGAATTATCTGAGAGACGGCTGCCAAAAGCATCCAATTATTTTTCCCCTGTCAAATGGCAGGAGCTGGCCTTTAATCCTTCCCTCAAGTGGAAAGGCGACTCTCAGTTCTTGAGTTGTCATGTCTTTTTCTTTAAAGGAAAAAACGCCAGTTTTGGAGTTTTGGATCCCTACAGATGGATTCTTCTCTGTATTTAGGGAGGAGAAGCTTACCAAGTGTTACTGCAGCATTAATACCTTTCCTCTTTTAAAGTAACACCAGACTAGGATGAGAGACCAGCATTTTCCCTGAACACATGCAGTGCAGCTTAACAGTAGTTTTTGCTAGTAAATAGGTACAAAAATAAGCCAACCATAAAGCTAAATAAAATCAACTAATTTTAGTACTCGCAAGCTGAGCAAAGAGGACAAAATCTACAAGTAATTTTTTTTTCACAATATCAAATTATTAGTAAGCAGTGGTGAGGGGAAAAAAGGATTGCAGAGTGCAATTACTGTCTTAACAGATTCCCTTCAAAAGGGCCTAATTATGACACATTAATTGTAGTCAGTGAATTGTAATTTTCACTTGAATAAGATCTTTTTCCCCATCCAGCTTGTTTTCCTCAAATTCCCTCCCCATGATACCCCACAGGTTTTATCTGAGAAGGAGTCTTGAAAAAAACCAAAATAAAAGTCTAGAACATTTGTGCCCTGCTGCCCTCCCCCTAAAATACCCTTAGACATAAAAAGGCAGTGAGAGCAGTAGCAAAGCCAGGCAAAATGAAAAATGAGGGAAGAACACAGAGGGAGGAGAGAGAACAGGGGGAAAAGGTGTAATTTATCAGCCTTTGGCAAAAGAGGGAGCAAACATTGACTCTGGCCCGAGGCTTTCTGAAGGCTCCAGGGCTGACTTTGCTACGTGGCTGCTCTCGGACGTGCGCGGCCGAAAGTCCATTGGACAGCCACGCCTGGAGCGAGGCTGCTGAACAGGCTGGGCCTGTGGGCAGCAGCAGCTGCCATGGCCAAACTTTCATCCTAAGGGGGAGAAGTTTGCAGAGCTCCCTGGTGAGGCCCTCAGGCAGTTGCAGGCTGCTGCATCCCTCGCTGTGCCGAGCACGCAGCCGCTACCACAGCAAAACCAAACAGTGGGGTTGGTGCAGACTCCATCTCCTCAGGTGCTGCCAGTGGTGGAGGAGCTCCCTGAGCATTCCAAGTCAAGGCAAAAGCACAGTGGATTGCTCATGCTGAGGTCCTGGTCTCAACTGGGCTGTTACCAGCCTGAGTGAGCTGGGTCCTGCCAGCCCAGTTCCTTAACGCCGTGATCCAGTCGCACAGCGGGCTGCGATGGAGGCACGTGCAGAAAGGAAAACAAGATCTATCTAGTCCTGGGCTACTTTAAGTGCTTTGAAAGGCACTGAGCTAACGGATACAAATGCAGGTGCAAAAGTGACCTTAGAACAAGTTCTATGTTTGCTTCATGAGCTGGATCTACCGAGCAAACCCAGGCTGGAAAGCACCAAGACATAGGACAGGCCCGTCAATGGCAGGAAAAAACACTTCCTTTTTTAAGGCAGCTGAGCGCTGCCTCCTTTACTTTGAAGATTTGATCTCAAGCCCTAATCTATGCTGAAATAGAAGCAACAAGTTCCTTCACTTATTTACACAAGTTGTTTGCACGATTAAATCTGTGTTTTACAGCCAGTAGGAAAAGGGAGAGAGGTCTGTCCGACTCACACTGGAGAGGCACATGTACAAGCCATTGTACCAGCTTCCTTTCTCAAACAGAGCTGTACTTGACCATGACCAGGCAACATTTCAGGTCAGACTCGTCTCACTTACACCGAGTGAGAAAGTTTCAAAGATAATAATATGTGGAGGCAATGTAATAGCTAACGTGTCCTCACATACTCAGTCGTAAGTGCTCTTCAAGAAAATTAAGACCCCTGCAAGGTGTAGCAGCTTTTAAATCTGTCTTGCCAGATGCTGTCCCTAGAGCTCACAGTCCTTTAGTTAGAGAAAAGGGGAAAAAAGGAAGAAAAAACAAAACAAAACCCCAAGAACAACGAGAAAGATTTCTTCCTTAATAATCCAAATGAACCAAACACATGGAAATTTCACATGGGCTTTCTTTTGTCCACTGGTTCATTTTCAGCTCATTTCTACTCCAAATCCCAACTAATTTACACTTTAATCAGGCAAAACAGTCATTTGCTCGCCCTCTACTTTCCTCTTTCCAGATTTAACTGCTGGTTTTGCCTCGATAAGGAATGAAATGCAAAGACTGGTAAAAAAAGTGAGCCTGACACCTATTCCCACCACGCCTGCTCCTCACAACAGCTCTTCTGCCCCAACCCACCAGGATCTGAATTCAGGATTGCCATGACCAGAGACCCTGGATAATAAAGCTTCCACTGCTTCTCTGAAGAGGAGAAAGCAGTTAGTGGGGCTCTAATCCCTAACTCTGGGAGAAGAGCATATCCTGAGGAATGACCACAGTGAGCCTCTTCCATTTAGTGTAATTAGCACTCGTATTTTGGGTTATTTCCATAATACAGGCTCTACTCCCTCCACGCAGTCCCTTTTGCCAGGGCTAATTTTGGATGGAAGGAGGTGCTGGAATGCTCATTTGTAAAGGCAGGGACTTTTCTGTCAACCCAAACCTGGTATGTTTGTTTGCTTTGTCCTGGGTCAAAAGTACATCACAGCCCACTAGGCTGCAGCTGTTCACTGAATTACTCCTGAATTACGACTGCCAGGTCTTTGTCCTTTTTATTCTGCAGGTATCCAACAGCAACAACCACCAAAATCTACTCAACTCACCATTTAACAACAGGAATATTTTGCATTTCAATAGTATTTCCAGGAGACAGATCTGGAGGGATTTTGACACTGCCACCTCAAAACACTCCAATGCACTACAGAACTCGTCTTTACTTCTCAACCCTTCATTTTTACAGCTTTCATAAAGAAATCATAAATAAACACAAAACACCCTAGTAATCACTGAATAAAATAAAATAAAAAAGACAGAAAGGAAGAGAGATTTGAGATAGAAACTGCCTTCTAATATTTGAACCAAGAAAGATCACATTTTAAAACTTCTTGTATCTAGGAAGACAGTGAGCCCCTTTTTCAGCAAAATTAAGAAAGCAGAGCTGAGCTTGTTGGGGAATAGTACAGCACCAGAAATCAGATTACAAGAGCAGCTGAATCTTTCCTCGCATCTTCATTCCTTCCAACACGCACGGAATGAGAGCTACCACCAATTAAGGAGTAATGGCTGCAAGTTCAGAACTTGTTAATGTGTGTGTACATCACCTTCAGAACACGAAGCCGTAAATTCTGAGCCTGTGACACACTAGAGGTGTTTAATACATATCCTTCTTCATCATTCCTTTCTTTAATAGCTGGAAGAAATGGAAGGGAGGATAACCTCCCACCAATTATGTGGGAACTGAAGTTCGTGTTTCACAGCGGAGGCCGTTAGACCCAACATCCACGCTGACCTTAAAACTTGGGAGCGAGTTTAGAGAAGGGATTTTTGCTCACCCCATGCACAGAACAAACTGCCATTAGGATAAACAGCAGATAGAAAAGCCTCTTCATGCACAGAATGAAAAACTGACACTGAAAGAAAGGAGCTGTGGCATTCAGAGCACAAGTTGGATCCTTCTGTCGTTAATCAGACCGGAGCTCTCAGGGGCCACAGGCCCGGTCACTCTTTCACAGAGAAGTTGCAGGAATAACATCTACCTGTTCTCAATAAAAACCCAGCTTGGAAATGCAGTGGGATCAGCAGGACTACCACCACCTCACACAAGAGGCAACATGAGGGAATGGTACTGTCCCTGCAAACATTTAATGCAGTCCAGATGGACTTCAAGAAAGCTGTGAAAAACATGAGTTTTTTTAAGAGTTTGACTATTCTTTTGGTCAAAAGCTTGTAGGAGAAACAAAATTAATATGAAGAGAACTGCAGTGAAGATAGCGAAAAACCCTAAATGATCTTTGATTCAATTTCTCACAGTGCTTATAATCTCAGGGTAGGCAAAATAATAAAAGATAGAGCAATGGAATTCTATCGGATTATTTAAAGAAATAACTAAGAGCACTGCACACAATTCATATTGGGCTCTTGCCACCTCTTATTTAAATCTGGAATTGGAAGAAGTGCACCTATACAGACAGGTATAAAGCACATAATCCATCAGAAGTAGGACACATAATACATCCATGAAATAAGGGACAAATACATCACACTCTTCAATACAATAGACTGTTTTCACCTTTCACATAATTCTTAAGTAGGTCTACATGTGAATGAATAAGAATCAATGGGAGTAAAAACATTTGACACTGACCTGGTAGCTGGCCTGGAGACCTGATAGGATTAGGAAGGATACTGTATCAGAAAACTGGAAATGATCAGAAACACTTTGGCTGCAAACACTTTGCAAAACTGGATTGACTGCACTGAAGTTTCCTGTCTTGGAAATAAAATAAATTTTGACTTCACACAGCTGCTCTATTTTTGTACCGTCAGAACAAGTGTTTCAGAACTGCCATTGTGAATCGCAGTTCTGCGCTGTGTTTATCTGCTATATGACAAATCAGAATTGGAGCGAAAGCCAAAAAGCATGCCTTAAATGACCTGAAAAACGAAATTCTGTCATAGTAGCTTCCTTCCAAGAACAGAAATTAAAAAGGGAAAATTTCTAAAAATGCAGTTGAGCAGTAAAGCAAGCGCTGTGGTGCTGAAGCCTTTCACAAATGTTCATTCCCCGTTCTGGCACAGCAGCTTCCAACACTTGACGCACACGCTCCCAAAGTCACCGGGCACCAGCACTGATGTAACCACGACATCAAACCTGGTGCCTCTTCTCACAGCCTGCTGTTTGCTCGTGGTCCACAACTGCCCTGTGTGCATTTCCCCACCCCCTCTCTGCTCCCACCCAGAGCGGCAGCTGTGCCATCCACCTTTCAGTACAGAAGCGCAGCCACGCTGCTCCGCCGCTCTTCCCTGCCAGCATCCTCCTTCCTCCTTGGCAAAATGTCAGGGCAGCGTTCCTGCTCTCCGGGCTGGCAGTCCTGGGGCAGGCCTGGCTGGGGCAGGGAGCTGGGAAGTCCCAAGCTGGAGGGGTGCAAGAGCAAAGGAAGGTGTCCAAGCATCGCTTTACAGCGCAGCTTCTGACGTGCAGCCAAGTCAGGTTGGGAGGAGCATTTAAACCAGGAAAAGATTTTCCTTTTCTACACGATCATGCACAGCCCACTCCCAACTCCAGCAACGACTTGCCCAAGGAGCTTAACACAATCCAACGCTTGGCACTACCCAGACACTTGCTTTTAGCAGCAGCATGTGAAGTATTCAAGTACCAACAGTAGCAGCTTTGTAGCTTTATACTACTCATTGCAAAGCAGAAAAACAGCAAATACATTTGTGATCTTCAAGTCTTCTGGTTTCAGGCAGGGAAGGAGAGAACAAATTCATCCTCATCAAAAGCAGAGAATAAATTCTAACTGCACTCCACTGAGTCATTTCACACCAAGATCTGATTTGGGAAACAGAAGCATTTATAACCTTACTTACAACCTCAGTGGGTCTACTTGTGAATAAAACCTCACATGCGTCAAAACAGTGGTGGTCTTTAAAATAATTAACTTTGCAAGAAGTCAGAACTAGTTCAAAATAGTAAAAGCTTTGCAACCAGATTCAAAGTATGTTTTTTTCATGTGGAAAAAATAAAAATCAGAGGCAAGTTTAGCTGAAGCCTTCCATCACCTGTAATACAAGTGATACGAGCTGTTACGCATAAGTGAAACCTCCGGGTGTACTGAGGGCAGCACATTTCTCCCTCTTAGACCTCCAGTCATATTATTAAAGGCCTGTCACATTTTTTCTTCTCCATTTCTTCCAATTTCAGAATCCCCCTAGACATGTAAGGAGATGATATCCTTGATAGCCACTTTTTCTACCTGAAATTATTTTTTTTTCACTTAAGACATGCTGAATTGGGTGATTAGTCCAATCAAATCTGGTACCTTGATTCTGGCAGAAGCCAATATTGAACGTTTGAATGTTCCCTGGAGTTATGAAGCACACATCACGCCATACTAACAGAACTACTCAAATATGCATCACTCAAGACGGGGGAAAAATTATTTCATAGCCTCTGTAGCTACTGGGCCACATCTTGATATGTCAGACCTTGTTAGATTTTTTTTTTTTTAAACTCTATTTATTGATTATAAAACAACACCAGCCTTTCTCAATGCATGTATTGATCCTAGTGTGATACCTTCTGATTAGAGAGATGATGTGGCCAATCCTCTTACATTCGAGAGGCAAAAAAGAAAGAGCTCATAGACGTCCAAAAATGCAATGACGGCTGAACACTCCCTATTGGCTGCGTATTTTGGCATTCATTGGCTTTTTTTTACGTAGGGGAGTTAAGGAGAAGAATAAAGATTTTTTTTTTTTCCTGTCTACAGTGGGAACATAAGGACCTAAACTCCCGAAGCAAACACAAAGTTCTGAAGGAAAGCCCCGAGGGCTCTCAGGAAATTAATCCCCACTCAGCTGACTAGTCATCCCCACCAGCAGCCCAGCACCGCTCCTCCTGGGATCTCATGACACAGATGAAAGAGCAACAACACGGCAAAAAAACCCACCCGAAACAAACTTCAGCCACACTGGTAGAGGCAGAGAGGGAAGATTCAAGGCAACGCGGTCTATCTGAAAACAATATTCAGAACACACACGTTCTTTGTCCTGCTAATGAGCAACACATGGATTCCCGACAGAAGGGGCTGGTTGTGCCCAGGCGTCACTTAGTTTAGCAGGAAGATGCCGAGTTATTCTCCCGGGAGCACCGGGAAGATCTACCAAAGCGCCCAATCACGATGCAGAGCAGCTTAAAAAAGCAAAGAATAATAAAAAAAGCACCCTCTGTCTCTAAAACACGGTCAGTTCGACTGGCAGAACAACTCGCTTCGGATCCTAACGCCGTGACACAGCCTAAAAAAAAACAAACTGGGGACCAGATCCGCGGATTTCCCGAGCAGTGCCCGGGCCGGGGCAGGACAGGGCAGCCGGGGGCTGCTTCTCTCCTGGCTTCCCTCGCTGCCGGCCCGCGGAAAGCCGCTGCTGCCGCCGCCGCTCCCCCGCGCCGGGCACCGGCCCCGTCTCCCGGGAAGGGCGAGAAGGGGAAGGAGGAGGCGCCAGCGCCGAGCACCGCGACAAAGTTGCGTTGGAGCCGGGGGGCCGGCAGAGCCGCTCCCACCCAGCCAGGGCAAGTTTGGCCCCCTCCTCCCATCCCCTCCCAGCGCCCCCAGCCCGCAGCCCCCGGCCCGCTCCTACCGCCTGCGGCGGGGTCCCGATCAGCATCTCCAGGTAGTAGCCGCGGCCGGAGTCGCCCTGAAGGTTCTCCACCATGGCTAAAAAGTTGAGGGTGCCGCCGGGATCCGAGGCCAAGGCCAAGCCGTCCGCAGTGCCGGGGGCATCCTGCTGCCGGCTGCCGCTCGCCGGCCGCAGCACCACCGGGGCTGGCGGCGACCCGGCGGGGGCGGCGGGGTGGGACACGCGGAGCGGGAGGGAGAAGAGCGCCCGGCAGAGCCCCGCGGTGCCGGCCAGGAGGAGCAGCAACCCGGGAGCCGCCAGCGGCGTCCCCATCCCGGCGGCAGCGCGGGGCCGGGAGTCGCTTCCCAAGTGCGGCGGNCACGCCCCGGCTCCATCTCCCCCTCCCCCGAAGCGAGCTCCTCCTCGCGTTTCTCCCGCACGGTCCCCGGAGCTCGGAGCGCTCCGGCTGCCCGGGGGCCGTGCGGGAAAGTTGCTCCGACCCAGCGCCCACGGGAGAAACTTCCCAGCTCGGCTTAGCCCTGCCCGCAGCCCCGCTGTCGGAGCGTGACGGCTCCGTGGGGAGAAAACTTTCTGAAAGCCTTAAAGGGAGAGCGGCGGAGCGGGGACCCGCGGCTCCGGGCGGCTCCCGCCGCTCCGGTCCCCTCCCGCAGTGGCGGCGGGGTGACCGCGGCTCCGGAGCCGCTGCCATCACATCCCCGCGGGAGCGGAGGCTGTGGTCGGGCAGGAGGAGGTGGAGGAGGGAATGCGAGGTCACTCGGGGATGCGGGAGCGTGTCCCCGTGTGCCGGTTCACACGGTGGCGGCTGGTGTGAGGAGCGGGCGTGTGTGTGTGTGCGCCTGTGGAAATTCATCTGCTGCACCGGCAGGAGCGAGGCACGCAAGGCGTCTGCTTGGGAGAGCATGCGAGGCTTTAAATGTCTTCATCATGCACGGAATTAATAACGGCAGTCAAGTGCGGCCTTTTGAAAGATGGGAACACTTAGGATGGAATTAGTCTCGACATCTCGGGAGTAATGGCAGTGCCTGATGGATCGCTGGATGGAGCAGATAGTCCAAAAGCCTTGAAATGTAACACTGGGCAAGTCTAAGCAGAGTCACTCTGTGGTTGTTTCTGGCTCTTCCCCCAATCCCCGGTAGTAGATAAAGTTGAAAAATATCCAGCTTAAGTCATGTGTTCTCTCGGTGTCCCCTGATCAATTTGCTGTCCTAGGCAACCACCTGGTCTCTCCCTGTGCGTAAATCTGTGCCAAACTGCGTGGACTAAGATCCCTCCCCTGCCAGAGTAAACTGGAAGAGCTCCCTCCTTCCCTTCCCTTCTTTGAGCTGGAGTAATCGTCTGCAAGATTTCCAGGTGTTTCACAGGTATTAAATAAAGTTTTACTAAGAAGTAGATGGTAGTGGTGTTCATCCCTGGGAAGGCTGAGCAGCCTGTTTCGGGGAGGGATGCTCGGGTGAGTCTGTGAATCGTAGCCTTTTGTCAGAGTTGAGTGAAGAGGATAATCCTTAAAAAGAAAGTGGGAGCCCACCTTCCCTTGCTGAAGGAAAATAGGTGTTTCCACTTTTTTTCACTGATGTTTTCATTACTCTGGCTCTACCAACTCAAATCTGGAGCCCCTGTGCTCACTTTGTAGGGCGTCCCTTGGATCAGTTCGGTGCTTCTGGTGCAGCTGGATGCTTTTCCTCCTGCATCCATGGCAGGAGGGGGATGCAGACCCTGTCCTGGCCGGCGGAGCTCTCTGCAAGAAGGGAAGTGCTGTAGGGAAGGTGGGAAGCCTGCAAGGACCTTGGCCTGGCTGGGGATGGAGGAGAGGGTATAAATGAATGTTCCTCTCAGGAGGTTGTGCTTGTGGGAAACCACACACCTTGGTAAGAGGTGAAATTGTGCAAAGTTCCCCCGCTGCACAAAGCTCTCTATTTGCCTGACAAGTAGGAATGTGAAATATTGCAGCCCTGGTCTGTCTAGTCTCACCTGCTCCAGACAGAGGGAAAATGCTGCTGTAGGCTGATGGCAGCTGAACACCTGAGGGAGTGGCAGCCAGGCTCACACAAAGAGGTTATCTCCGGGGTGCTACAGTAATGGCTTTTCCTAACGTAGCTGGGATAGTGACAGGTTACATTGTGGGGCCTGTCTAGTCACAGGTGAAGCTGAAGGGGAATTAAAATGCTTGGGGCTCTTCATGGGTGAGCTGAAAACTGGAGAAATGCCCCCGCCCCTTTGGGAAAGGGAATGTGAAAAGTAATCAGGAGTATAATTGAACACCCCCTCAGAGTGGTAGGGATGTATTTAGAACAGTCAGCAGCTATGTGCATTTTGTTTTAATTCTTTTACAGTACAGTAAGTCTTCCCCCTTGCCGCTGTTGCTAAGATACGTTACCACACTCCTGGCTAAAGCAATTCCAGTCCAAGGAGTGTATAGTTTTCAGAGCATAGAAGATATAGCATAGCCTTTAAGTGTTTAAGAGAAAACTTGTCCTTTTTTTTCGTGCTGTTTGGTAAAAGTTCTTCTCGTCCTGTTTCCCACAGCCCTGGATCAGTCTCGTAGTAAATGCACATCAGGCAGCTGCTGCATGGGAGGTGCTGTGTGTGAAACCTTCCTGTCCTCCCATGGCATCGTCCCAGCAGGGCCTGTTGTGGGGTTTCTGCCTTGTGTCCTCTGCTCCTTTATTTATTTCAGCATCTGATAAGGATTAGGCTGTGCCAGGTACAGGTGAGAAGTTCCAGTGCATTTCTGAACGCTGGCAGGAGTGGGCCTTAGAAGAGCAATGTGAACAGCTGCTTGGGAAAGGAGATATAAAAAAAAGTCCTCCCAGAGAGCCAAATGTAACTACATCCAAGATGTTCCTCGGAGGGGAAGTCATCTGTATGCAATGAATGCCACAGTCAACGTGCACATTTGGTTTTTTTTAATGTATCACATACAGAAAAGAAATGAAATGTCAGAAATAGACACAAGTTTAAGTGTCTGTACCCTTTGTATTCAACAATATTTGGTGGATCTTGTTTTTCTCCATTTTTGTGATTCCAAATATGTGTTCTTTGAGTAAATAATAATAAAAATAATTTTAAATATCAGTCTCTGTGAAAAGGTCTTTTTTTTTTTTTTTTAAGTCAACTGTCCACGTATAAATTTTCCGGTAAATCTCGACTTTAATCCAACTCTGTGTTAATTTAATTTGATGGTACCGTGGTGCTTTAAATCTTGAGCCACTTGACAGTGAATTAACATTTGTCTCTATAACACAACCTTCCACCAGTATTTACAGAATCCAGAGCATCATAAAAATGCAGCTGCTCTGTGCTGTGGACAAGGTGTCTGAACTCAGTCAGAGGGGACAGTTGCTCTGTGGAGATGTTAGATCAGGCCTGTTGAGAAAACAAGCAGGGGCAGAGAAGGCATCTGAAGATGCAGAGGAAGTGCTGGAGCTGGTCTGAGCAGAGGAACTGTGTGTGGCTAAAAAGAGATCCTCTCCTTCCCAAAGAGGAAGCTATTAGGGGACTGCTCAGATCGAAGTGCCTCTCTGCTGAGCTTCTGAAGGAGTCAGGCTGACCTGTGCTATTGTTACACAATGATAAGGGCAGATGGGCACAAAGACTTCTGTCCTAAAATTGCTTTGTCTCCTTTCTGTGTTCTTGCTCTTAGCATAATCAATACTTTGGTTTCAAGGAGAGTGATTGTTCCTTGCTGCTAATTCCACACTGCTCCTGAAGGAAACCCAGCTGGACCTGCAATGTGCAAAGGGTTAATTCACAGACTGCAGTAGCCCTTGGAGAAGGGAGGTTTTGTTCTTCTTGAACCTTACTGAGAAAAGGTCTTCTCTGTCTGTGGCTGTCTTGCAATCAGCTTTTTCATATTTTGGGCTAATCCAGTGAAATACTGCTTGTATGAGACAGAAGTGTAAACAATCAAGTGGCAGCAGAGGCCACAAGGTCTGGCTCTGTTTTGTGTCTGCCAAGGTCTGGCTCTGTTTGTCTTCAAAGGCCATGAATAAAACAGCTGCCCCATGGGATGAGAAATGTGCCACCCAGGAGAGCTGTTCCAGTGCTATTCTTGGGGCTCTGAAATGTCCCCTGTGCCAAAGGGAGGGCGTGGACACTTCTGGGACCTTTTAAAGGATGGAGTGTGCTGCCTGTGTGTGGAGCTCATGCAGAATGAATCTTGTGGCTGAAGACTCCATGCTTGGGGATGTGGGTGCAAATCCTTATCACCATCCATCTCTTTATTTTGGGTAGAGGATCACTGTGATCACTGTCTGTGCAATGAGTTTTCTGAGTGGTGACATCACCCTCTGGCTGTAGTTGAACGTGTAAGGTGTTGTAGAGCCAAGGTGATCAGAGGGATGGAGCAGCTCTGCTGGGAGGAAAGGCTGGGACAGCTGGGATTGCTCAGCCTGGAGAAGAGAAGCTCTGGGGTGACCTCAGTGTGGCCTTCCAAGAAAGATGGGGAGAGACTTTACAAGGGCACACGGTGACAAGACAAGAGGGAATGGCTTCAAACTGACAGAGGGTGGGTTTAAATTAGATGTTAGGAAGGAATTCGTCTGTGAGGGTAGTAAGGCACTGAAAAAGGTTGCCTGGAGGAGCTGTGGCTGCCCCTGGATCCCTGGAAGTGTCCAAGGCCAGGTTGGACAGGGCTTGGAGCAACCTGAGATAGTGGAAGGTGTCCCTGCCCACGGCAGGGGGTTGGAACTGGATGGGCTTTAAGTTTCCATCCAACCCAAACCATTCCATGGTTTTATGATCCCTTTTTCTCCAACAAAGTGGTGTGGGACAAATTAAAGGGCAGAGATGCAAAATGCACCTTTTTTTTTGTACTTGTCCCAGTGCTGGAGCAGAGGGGCTGTGCAGGAGCCACTGCCCCTCCTTTGTGGGAAGGAGTAGGAACCGAGGAAGAGGAGGCAGAAACAGCTGCAGGTCCGAGTGGCTCCAAGTAAGGCTTGCTCAGACCCCACAGCCTCAAAGGGCAGCACAGAGCAGAGGTTAAGGGAAGGGTCATGAACACCCTGGTGCTACAGCACCATCAATATATTTGGTATTATGTTTATTTTGACTGTTTATCACCTTCTGTTTGAGCATTTCTGGCCTGGTGTAACTCACTGCTGTCTGGGGAGCTGCCATTTGAGCTCCTGCCCCTCATCTGAGGCAACCTGCAGAGCTCTTGATAAATGCGTTGACCACTCTCACAAAAGTTTTATTTCTCCTCAGAAAGTTCTGCAGGCTTCCTCAACTCTATTCTCCAGCTGGCACTGGGGAAGAAATAATCTGTGGGTTAGACGTTAAAATAATCCAATATCGACCTCCTGATTCCAGGCCTTCCTACACCACAAACAGAAATGGTTATAAATTCATAAACTATGAAAAATTAAACATGCAGTGAACTATAACAGTGCTTTAAAAACATCACAATGAGAGCTGGCACTGCTGAGATTACCCAGATATAAATGTGGGGCTGCAGCCCACTTGCCCAGAACTGGTGGACTATTCATTTATTGTTAATAGTAAGAATAGCAGGAACAGCTTGTTACTGGATGTTCAGGAAACCCCTCAGCTTGGTTAAGACTTTTCAGAAGTGCTTAGACTCCACAATGTTTACTTGGAAGTGCAGGACGTGGGATAGAGAGTCCTCATGGAAGTCTAGGCAATAGTTGTTGAACTGGAAAGTTCAAGAAATAAAGGAGCTCACACACAGCAAAATTAGTGCCTGCAACCTGTCTTTAAAACCTGCTGCTTTTTTTGGCCCACCTTTCTTTATGACCCTGGTGCTGACCCTGGCAGAGCCTCTGAAAACTGGTAAATTTTGTCATAATCTATGAAAATCTCCAGTTTCCTTAACTTGGAGTCCTCAACTCAGTGACTGCCAGCTGGGCACAGAGCTTCCTTCCTTTCCTCTCTTCCTGGGCCAGTGCATTTCTGGCTTCTAGTTCAGATACGCTGCTGTAGTAAATCAAATCTGAAATGCTGATTCTGGGATGGAGGAGAATTTAGAGGGACGACCTAGGGACATGTAATTAGTAGGATTAAATATAGGTTTTTTTTAAAAAAACCCATGATAAAAGATTACTTGCAACCTGAAAATGAGCTCTTTATTTTTCATTTTTGGCTTTTTGGTCTTGAAATGGTACTTTGTTTACGAATTTTGCTTTTTAAAATTTTTTTAAATTTTTTTTTAAATCCGAAACAGTAACAAACACTGGAAAAAATTGTTACACCCTTCGCAGTGACTTGATCAAAATAACTTATTCTGTATCCCATTTCTTTCTATTTAAAAAAACAAAAGCAACAAAAACCATAAAAAAACCCCAACAAAACCAACAAAACAAAAACCAAAACAAACCCAAACAAACAAAAAAACCAAAACCAAACAACCTCCCCCCCAAAAACACCACCCCAACCAAAAACCCAAACAAACCTGAGCTCTGTTTTTCCAAAATTCTTAGAAAGGTTGAAGTTTCTCAGTTCATGCATGTAAAGACAAACATGTGCATGACAAATGAAGTTGTCACCAGCAAAGCAGTCCACAGGCACTGAAATATTCCGGGCATCTAAGCCATGGGGAAAACCTGATGTACCAAAGAGAGGTTTGCATCTATCAGCCTTGCAAAATAAGGTCTTGTTGTCATCCTTCTGGGCCTCTGGAGATCTCTGAAATGCCAGGGAAAGGTGGAATGGAATTGTGTTCTGCAGAATGAACTTCTAGTTCAGGATGTACCAGGGTATATTTAGATTTTTTTGAGTGTTTGTGCTAATGATAAACCCAAAATGCTACTTAAAACTCACATATACTCTAAAAAAGAAGTGATTATGAACTCTTTTCAGCTGTGAATGTTGGACTTTCTGCAGGACAGAGCTGAAAAATGGTTTAGGTGCTTTAAGGTTAAGTAAGTCAATTAGTAAAAGGACTGTTATCCTACATTCACCTGGTAATGACAGTAATGAAATGGTCCAGAAAAAAAAATATGTCCTAAGGCAAAACACTCTGATCCCTTTCTAAAAAAATGAGTAAAAAAATGGTCAACTTAGAAAGTTTGATTATGTTATTAATGTGTAAAATGTTACACGACTTCACACTTCAATTTTTCTCTGTCTTCCCAGCAGTTCATTATTCCTCATCAGACACAGGCTTAGAGGTCTTCTCATAATTTATGTCTCCTGCCATTTGTTTCCAGAACCCAGCAATGAGAATAATTATGCTTGCCTCTTGGAATTCTTTGTTTTCAGGAAACAATGCATCAGGGAGGCTGTTTCAGAGGTGCAGCCTCTGCCTGGCAGCCAGCCAAAAGGAGGCAGAAGGCTGAAAATAAAGCTTAAAAAACTTCAGGTGATTCTTCCCTCATTTGTAATGGTAGAGCCCACTAAAGTAAACCGGATTTATTCGCTGCTTGTGAGGGCAAGGTCTGGGAACTTTACTTCTGTTTGTCTTTCCTTCTTAAAATAGTTTGCACTGTTTCTTATGTTGGGCATAAGAAATGTATTTCTTGGAGTTGTTTGCATGATTTCTGATTAATAATGCACAGAACCTCGAATTAGAGAAGCTTGTAGCTGCTAAACTCAGAGGCTGAAGTCTTTTGGGCTGCAGGTCTGCCAGAGACTCATCCTATTTTCTGCAAGTTTGCTCCTGGCAGTTCTGAGGAATGCACTGGAGAAAAGCATATCGTGCTGCAGTTATTTTTTTTTTTTAAATCAGTCCATTTGGGGCATTCATGTGTGAGAAGCAAATCTGGGATGTCCAGGTGCTAGAAAACAAAACAAAAAAAGACTCAAAGGAAATTTGATTGTCTGTGAGGTATATATAATGAAACCAGATGTGAGCGTGGTTATTTTCCTGCCAAAATCAGTTTACATGTGCTCAGTGGCAACCCATCTGGCAGCTCCTTTCTTCCCAGGGCCCCTTTCACACCCCATTCCATCCCTTTGTTGGTCTGCACCTTCAGGCTGGAGGAAGCTCTTTGGTCCTGGTGTGGGGCTGGGTCAGACTTTCCTTGGAATTCCTGCTCTTGGGCACTGCAGTGCTGAGCAGAGGGACAGAAATCACAGAGGTGACAAGAGGCTCTCAGGAGAGTGCAGGGAGGGAGACAGCTCCCAGCTGAAGTGGCCTGGCGTGCTCAGGGCTGGGCAGAAGAGCTGTGACAGCACAAAGGGAAAGGGACCTGCACGGTGACGTGACTTGGAGGAGAAAAAGGGCCCTGCTGGAGTGACAGGAGCAGGCTGTGGACACAGAGCACAAGAGCTCTAAAACACTTCTTGCCAAATGAAGATGTGAGTGCAGGAACCAAAAATGCCTCGGATGAAGTGGTTTGGTAACTAATTAAGATTTTCCATACAGGAATCTGTTCTGTCTTATTTTGAGAGCAATGAGACCTTCTGGATTCTCAGAGGCCTTTTCCTTCTTCGTCTCTACTGGATGAGTTTCTTGACTGCATTTTAACAGTTTCTGAAGGAGCACAAAAAACAAAACCAACAAACCCTTCAGGGTTTCACCTCATACTCTGGTCCCCATGGCAAAGGTTTGGCTGGTGTTGCTTTTGAATATGAATTTCAGGATTTAGTACTGATAATCCTATTAGTCTATTTAGGAAATGGAAAAAAATAAGAAATAGAAGCTGACTCAATGTTGGAGGTAATCTCCTTTATTAGACTTGTATGAGAGAATACATGTTTCAAAGAGGAAAAGCACCCAGGAGTTTCTGTTTCATCTTTCTAGGGTCTCACGTAGGCTGAATATAATGCTTGTGTAAAAGTGCTGAATAAGTTTTTGGTCACCTCATATTAGCAATACCCTTATCCATCTTCTGTGCCCTAGTAACACTTGGGTAAATCTTACCCATTTATAACAAAAGAGAGCTGTAACACGAAGTTTGGGTTCACTCCACCTTGTATAAGCAGGATCTGCTTTAAATAGTTGGTAATAAGCATTTGGATTTGAAGGGAAGTTGGCAGGAATGCCTTCTGCTAGGTGACCTTTGCAAATGCGTCTGCTGCTGCTACATGTAGTACCTAAGGAGATGGTGTTTACTGCACTGGTTCTCTCCTGGGAGCTGGGAAAGAGGACAAAGCAGCTCTTTGAGGCTTGGCAGAAGATAATCAGAGATGTCACTCCCCACTCCATTCCTGCCAAATGCAATTAGGACTTTTGCCGGGGAGAAAATCATTTAGGGGTTGCACTTAACATCTTAGAAGGCACATGTGAAATGCTTCACTTTCAGCAGCTGATGCTGTAAACAGAATGTAGATACGAGTAATGGAGTAGAATTTGTTTTTCTTGCAATGAACACAAGGTATAAAGTGTTTATTGACTTGAAAAGGAAAACTGAACAAACAGAATAAAGAAGAAAGCATTCACGGCTGCTTTGAAGGAAGGAATGTTTTTATTTCATACTTTGAAGAAATTGTTCAAGTAGTTCAGCCGTGTAAAAATGTGACCCCCTCTAATGCTGCCAAGGGCAGTGAGATCAGGGATAATCTGCTGAGGAAATGCCCCAGGCGCAAGCCAAAGCCAGAGTTTTAAACTTGCAGCACCAATTTTTTCCAAGAGTGAAGCATGGGCAGAAGGGTTTTTTTGCTTCCTGAAGAAGCCCATTACCTGTTTTGATGAATGTTCCCTCTTTGCTGTAGATGTATGTGGATGTGAGGGGCAGTCTGACACATCTTCTCCCTCCATGCCCGCTTTGTCTTCCCAGTTAAAAGCTCCACATAAGAGTAAAGGGGCTTTAGGAAAAGTATATAAAAGTTACCTTTCATCTTGCGTTATTCTTCTAAAAGAATTGCAGGATAAGTGCCAGAAAAAGTAGACCAAACTGGTACTTTGCAGCACCTTTACATTAAGCAGGGACACCTTCCACTATCCCAGGTTGCTCCATGCCCCATCCAACCTGGCCTTGGACACTTCCAAGGATGGGGCAGCCACAGCTTCTCTGGGCACCCTGTGCCAGGGCCTCCCCACCCTCACGGGGAACAATTTCTTCCCAAAACCCAATCTAAACCTATTTTCTTTCAGTTTGAAGCCATTTCTGTGGCTATACAGAGGTGAATGCTCTCGTCATTGCTGTGGTGAGAGGTGATGTGCACATGCCAGGCTCATCATGGTTCTGGGCATGTGCAATTTACTCTTCATATTTGTGTGGTGCTGTAGTGCCCTTGCACACTGCTGCCTGTGCCCTCTGATTTCCACTGGAAAGTTTTGGCAGTTCTTCCTCTCCTTAGGAAGAATGGATGGAGAACTTTTCCTCCTTGCCTGTCCCTTTGGGATCAGTGCTGCTGGGTCTGTGTGGTGCTGTGAGTACTGAAAGGGTGTCTGAAAGAAGGGTTCTGTGACATTGGTGGTCCTGCAGTCCTCATATTGACACGAGGGAGATGAAGTATCCTAGAGCAGGTCTTTATAATTAGAGAGGGAGGTACCACCTCCAACACTCTGCTTCTCCTAAAATGTCACTGACTTCTTGTTCCTGGAATATTATAATATCTCTCTTTGCTATTCCTGTTGTGAGAAAACTCCAGTGCAATTGCTCAGTAGTCCCTCGCAGTTCCAAATATAAAGTCCTATTTAAAACAGGCTGCTTCAGAGGGCCAGAACCCCCAAGTAGTTTTCTGTGCAGTGAGGAGGCACCCTCTGGCCACGCCTGGGACTGGGCTTTCAGGATTGCTGTCTGGGGGGATTGTGAACCTGACTTTTGGGATGGTGTTTCCTAAGACAGTGTGGGTGTATGTGGTAAGTCCTTGGTGAGGCCACACCTCAAATCCTGTGTCCAGTTCTGGGCCTTGCAGTACAAGAGAGACCTTGAGGGGCTGGAGCGTGTCCAGAGAATGGAACAGAGCTGGGGAAGGGGCTGGGGAGCATCTGAGGGAGTTGGGAAAGGGGCTCAGCCTGGAGCAAAGGAGGCTCAGGGGGGACCTTGTGGCTCTGCACAAGTCCCTGACAGGAGGGAGCAGCCGGGGGGGTCGGGCTCTGCTCCCAGGGAACAGGGACAGGAGGAGAGGGAACGGCCTCAGGCTGGGCCAGGGGAGGCTCAGGTTGGACACCAGGAGGAATTTCTTCAATTAAGGTGTTGTTAAACATTGGCAGGGGCTGCCCAGGGAGGTTTGGAGTCCCCATTCCTGGAGGTGTCCAAGGAGTGCCTGGAGGTGGCACTCAGTGCTCTGGGCTGGGGACAAGGTGGGGATTGGTCAAACTTGGACTCAATGATCCTGGAGGGCTTTTCCAGCCTCAGTGATTCTGTAATTCCTCTTTCTCCATGTATTTCTTTGTAAGCTTAAAATGGTTCCCTACCATATGAGCTGGCATCAACATTTGCCTTAAAGCACTGACATCACTTTCTGAAGCATCTCTCTGCCCTGTGGACAACAGGCTGCTGGAGTCTTTACATCTTGTTCTTATCCTTGCCCTGTAATTTGTTTTGGCTGTCATCACTGAGCACTTCCATTCTCTTGTTTTCAAATTCTTGCCTGGTGCTACTTTGTAGCTGAAGTCTGTGAGGTCAAAATATCAATTTGCTTGAGTGGGCAGTGCTGCTCTAGCTGTTGTAGCACAGGAAAATGGTGGTGCTACGCTTCCCTGCACGTCAGGCTTTGTTCCTTCACCCTCCTCTGTTTCTGCTTTTCCCCTTCTGGGAAGAGAACCCCAGACACAAGTTAGTGGTTTTTACCGAGTTAGGAGTGCACCGAGTTAGAAAGAAAGGCTGCAGGAAAGAAATGTACCCTTAATGATAATCCTCAAGCATTAAGGGATGAGCTGCTTTGCAGCACTTTGCCCTTCCGTGCTCTTGCTCTGTGTCCTCCTGCCACCAGACATCCTTGCTTGGCTCAGGAATCACATCCCCCGTGCTGTGTTTGATCCAACAGTTTGTTCCTCCTTCTTTATCGTGGTGCTGGGGTTTCTCTTCACCTCATTTCCAGCCTGACTGCTCAAGTTCTTAGCAGTTTTGAGGTGCTTCTTTTAGTTCTGTGCCCAGGGTATTGTTCTGGTCTCCACGTTATCTCTATATTTACGCTATCAGCAGCACTTTTGCTCCTGGCCAGTGATATTGGCATGCTCGTAGCACCCAGGTATGTTCCTGCTTTCTTGTCTGCTCACGTACTCATCAATAATTCTGTTTCTGCCTCCCTTATCTCCCTCTTGGAGAGATACAACTGCTTTAAAGATAACAAAACCCAGAAATTCTGTTCTTCCCCTCTGATTCTCACCATTCATGTTTCTCCCCTCACTAGCAACGCTCGTGCCATTTTTGTTGTTATTGCCAAGAAAATACCTTTTTTAAAAACAGTGGTGCTCTGCTTTGGACCCGTCTCGCCCACACTATCAAAACATGGCATGTGTATTTTTAGGCACAGTTCATCACAGTTCTTAATTTTGGTTCGGTGGATAAGCCCTTCCATGTGTCTTTTTTTTTGTGCCTCAACATCAGCCATATTATCTATGATTATTTCTTCATTTCCCTACCCTGCACTCTCCTAAAGCTGATACAAACTAGACTGATTCTTTCACTTTTTTTCCTGTTCCTCATAATCCCCATCTTTTCTGAAGACTACCTTTTGCAGTCTGATATTCTCACCTTTTGCTTATTATGGCAGTTCTGTTTATTTTTCTCATCTCCCCCACCACCTGCCAATTCACCTATTTTTTTTTCATTTTAGCATACTTTTCTCCTTCCTTGCTCTTTCTACATCAAGCTTTTCTCATTTTATACTTTTGATTATTTTTTTTTATTAACTCCTTTCTCTTCTTGTTTGTTTCCAAAGTTTAAATCCCTTCTTAAAAGGACTCTCTGTGTTTCTCTCCTTAATCCCAAGCATATTGTCTCTTATAGATCAGCATTGCTTGTTTTCTTTACTAGGCTATATTGCCCTGGAAGATATTGAGCTTCCCTGGTGTTTTTATGTTTTTGTTGTTGTTTGTTTCTTTATATAATCCTCCTTCAAGTGTCATATTAGAAACCTTTACAAAGGGTATGGACTTTTTATTTCCAACTTCATCGTTATTCTGTTTCTGCTCAAAACCAGCATAATTTTAAGACTATATTTTCCAGCAAGACAAAAAACCGTAAGAGGGCCTCTTTTCAAAGGAATCAAAGATATAAGAACTCACAAACAACTTCTTCAAAGCCTGAAAAAATACTGCATTGGGCAATCCAACTGTGGAAGGGAAAGGGAAACTTTGGAGAGGGTTCAAGGCCCAGCAAAATGTAACACCTTGGGCTGCAGACAGTTTCTTGGCCTTTTTTTATCCGATGTGTTTTCATCCCAAATGCCAAGCACAGTTGGTCACAGATTTCTGAAGTGCTGAGTGAGACACAAGGAGAAAAAGACTACAAAACTGTGCTTGATGGGTGGCTGCAAGCCTGGAGGCAGCATCCAACTTTGAAAGCCAAAGAAAAATACTTCTGGTTTGGTGATTCAACGTGTTGTTTAGGGTGCTGATTCCATCTCAAGTCTCTCTGTATTTGAGACAACGCTCAGCTCCTGAAGACAGATCCTCTTGGTGCAATTCTCCTCTTTCACTGGAAAAAACCCCATTATCTATCCTTTACATCTCTAGGGGAAAGAACATTTGATGTGGCTGTGTCTGAAAGATTCATAAACCAGAACGTGTATGAAGTCTTTTAAGATTTAAAAAAAAAAAAAAAACACAGTACCATTTTTAAATCCATCTTCTTGATTTGTGGGACAGGTGATTTGTCATTTGCCATCACAATCAGAACACAAATACCTCTCATTCCTACCGGAGGTGGGGAGATGTGGAAAGATCAATTCCTCCAGTAGGCCTTTGTAGGAGGAGGGACAGTGGGGAAGAGGAGTATTTCCATGGGAAAATCAGGGAAGCTGCATTTATATGACAGAATTACTGGGAAAAGCTCCATCAGGCACAAACTGAGGAAACTGGGAGAGAGTTAGGAGAAACTGTTCCGTGTGGGGGCATGCCTGGGAGGATTAAGGCCTGTTAAAATGCTCTTAGCTGTAGCAAAGCCTGGAGAGGGCTAACACCTCTGTTTCAGAGTTGTGAGGCTCAGAGATGTGTAAAAAAGCTCGCAGGATCTTTAAAGACCTGGAAGGACGGTGCTGTTCCCTGTGCAATCCAGTGATGCACAGCTGCAGGGATTTAGACCAGGCACTGGATTTCCTGTCTGGCTTGTAGAAACCAGCATGGAAAGAGGGGGGAGAAAGTGCTCCTGAGAAAGGGAAAGGTTATGCTTTGGGTAAGGGGGGATTGAGGGATCCTGGTCTTTGTTGTACAGAGCTGCCCTGGGCTTTTTATGGGGGAGGACAGGAGGTTTCTCATAAGGTTGTTGTGATCCTCCCTCTTCTGGAAGATGAGAGCAGCCTGAGGCCACTTTCAATGTGTTATTTAAAGCAGTGGGTCTGGCTCAGGGGCTCTGACAGTGAATTTGCTGCTGCCTCCTCAGCGCCCCAGGGGTGTGCTGAGGTGCAGGAGTGGTTCTGTCAACATAGAGGGATTCTCTGGAATGTCAGACTGCACAACACAGCTGCACTGCCTTTGGGCCTCAGCCAGGACACATGGGTGCTGCTGTGCTGAACGAGGCAGATTTGTTGGTCTGGGGAACATCTGCTCACTGGTCTCCTGAAAAAGTAGAGACAAGTCTGCAGCTTCAAGATGGACGCAGATTGATGACACTTGTCTGAATGCTGGACTCAACATGTGGACCTTTTTCTGTCTCCTGCACTGCAGGCTGTTGTATACTCCCAAATTCTGGAAGGAATTGTCCTCCAGAAGAAAACCCTCTGAAGTATATTTTCTTCCACCCCGTGAAAAAGCATTCATGCAAACTCACACCTGGGCTGTGTTGTATCAATACGTTATAGAAATTGGCAGTAGTCTCTGTGGGCTGATTTGAGTTTAAGGGGTGGGAAGAAGAGATTTTCATGTGCTTCCCACCTGCCTGCAGTAGCATGGGAATGTTTGTGTTGAAGGCAAAAGTCACAATGTGTCACTGTGGTGTCAGCCGTGGATTCTTATTTTCCTCCTTGTTTTCTCACACAGACACATTCCAAAGCCATAAAATCCTGATGTGGATTTTAGGTCCCAACTATGATATTGAGGACCTTGTTACCATATTAACTTATAGACTACTGAGGGCTTTTTTTTTTGGTTTTTTCCTTTTCTTTTTCCCTGGCATTTTGCTCCCCTGAAATATACCTGAATGAATGTCTCTGCATACATAGAGACACAATCATTTCAGTATCATAGAATCGTGGAAAGGGTTGGAAAAGACTTCTGGAGGGTACAGAGATCAGATTTCTTTTCTTGCAGCGAACCCAAAGCCCAGCTCCCCTCAGCTTCTCCTTGCAAGTCCTGTGTTTGTGCACCCTGGGCTATCTGGTAGCCCTCTGCCCATCCCTCTTCTGCCAGATCCCTGCTGAACTGGGTTCCCACAGCTGTCCCCAGTCTGTTCTGGGTGTGATCTCACCTGTGCTGACCAGAGGGGAAGAGTCACTTCCTTGGATATGCTGTCCTGGCCCTCCAGACGTGGCCTGGTGAGGAGTTTGCTGTGTGCACAGGGTGAGTTTCAGTGTTGGCTCTTATTCAGCCTGGTGCCCACCATCCCCCCAAATCCTTTTGAGCCCTATTCCATCGTTTCCCAGTCTGTCCTGATGCATGGAGTTTTTTCCTCTCAGCTCCAAAACTTTGGGCTTCTCCTTTTTGAATGTCCAGAGGGTTTCTGTTGGCCCAATCCTCCTGTTCTCCAGGACTCCTCTGAATTCAAGCTCTGACATTCAGCATGTGAATTACTCCCTTTTTCCTGGTAGTCAGGTCGTTTTCCCTGATTGTCATGAATTTGCATGGATGGCAGACAGGGGCCTTGCTATCGCATCAGCCAGCACTTCCAGCATTCCTGTAGGTCTGAGTGAGCTTTTCTGTATGATTTGCAACCAGTTGCTCTCCCACTGTTTGCTGTCGTCCTTCCCAGCCTCCATCTCCATGGTAAAACACAGAGGAATTGAACAAGACTTTGAATTTGAATACTAAGGAAAAAAAAACAGCATCGAGCACGCTGCCACTTTCTGCGTTGCCCATCTCTGTGCCTTTTGCTGAGGGACACGCTGTCTGTGCAGGCACTGTTGGGGTGTGCTCAGAGGGTTTTTAGTGTAAACTGCCCGTGGTGATTGAGAAAATAATACCTTTGCATTGCAGCAAATTGGCCCTGTTTGTAGTACTCAAAACTGCCTTAGCTGAGGCGCAGCCTGTTCTGTCTGAAAATGTCACTGAGAGCGACTCAGGCAGCCTCCACTCTGATGAAACAATCGTGCTCTACAACTCCATCTAATGCAGAAGAGTGTGCACAGGTGTTAAATCCTTTCCCTGAGGATTTACGTGGTTTCAGAACACAGGAATGCTGATGTAATGGCCGTGGCTCAGCTGGTACATGTCATTTCTTAAGGTGCAATGCCATGAAATTCCCAGAGGGCTTTGGAGGGGGATGCACAAAAGTAATGGGATGGGAGACAGGCTAGTCTTCATACCCAGGGCTTTTGTTGTGTTTAGGGTATTTGTATTCCCGTGAGGACAGAGGCAGCAGAACTGTGTGAGACTGACATCCTCCTTCGTTTAACTTCTACTGGTAGGCAGTGAGCCAAACAAGGGTTGGCCAGGCCAGTATTAGAATCACAGAATCCTAGAATGGTTTGAGTTGGAAGGGACCTCAAAGATTGTGTAGTTCCACTATCCCAGGTTGCTCCAAGCACTGTCCAACCTGGCCTTGAACACTTCTGGGGATGGGGCAGCCACAGCTTCTCTGGGCAAATTGTGCCAGGGCCTCACCACCCTCACAGGGAAGAATTTCTTCCTGATGTCTGAGCTAAATGTCTCTTCTTTCAGTTTGAACCTATTACTCCTTGTCCTATCACTACAGTTACTGATAAATGGTCCCTATCTCCTGTCATTTGAAACAAGAAAAAATCAAATTATCTGAGAGATCAGAGGAATTTGATGGAGGTGGACCAGAACTGCAGGACAAAGCCACGCTTCTGCACGAGAACCTTAAACGCAGTGCTTGTATAACTTGCTAAAGAGCCCAGATTAAAAGATTATGAAACAAGCCTTTTCTTTTTTTTTTTTTTTTT
>VWZW01004604.1:375576-433129 GCA_013397115.1 Edolisoma coerulescens
TTTTTTTTTTTTTGCCCCCTGAAACTCTTTCGCACTTCAAAGAACGAGAAGTTTCCTCACAAGAATGGAAGGCTGTGAATTGATAACAAGCAAGTCAAACCACAAGTGCTTTGTATAGCAGCGACCTGCTGCAGGCAGCAGAGATGCAGGGCTCATTTCCTTGTAGGAGCTGAGGGTGGCTGGGCAGGTGCACTGGACCATGAACCTTCAGAGAGCCTGGCAAGCTTCCACCCAATGCCTGGCTGGAGCTGGAGCAGTTTTGGGGAAGCTCCAGTTACCTGGATCTACAAGCCACGCTGCTGCCTGTTGTGTCCCACGTGCCAACATCATCTCACTGGACCCTCCTTCGGCAGGAAGTGGAAGAAATGCCAGAACCAGGCCGTTGTGTTAGCTTTTTCTGCTGGAAAGGGAGCCTTGTGTAAAGCCTCGTGTTGCCTTGTGCTATTTCTTCCCTTCCATAACATCAAAAAATAAGGTTTGTGTCCATGCTAAAAATACAGCTGGGAGCAGAGCTGATGTTTAACACGCAGAATTTGGCTCTCAGGGAGTGCTTCCAGTCACAGAGCTAAACTAATGTTGAGCTTGTTCTGGGTTTCATTTTTTCCTTGGGAATATCTGAAGTTTAGTTTTGTTACAAGTGCTGCACCTTGAGTCACAACTCTTCTCTTTTTGTCTTTGTAAGTCTAAGTGTGTGAAGGTTGCAAAACACTTCCATCTCTTTAATAATTAAAACTTCCCTGACTTAATAAATGTCCAGCAAATCCTCTGTGAGGCAATTAATGTGCTGGGGTGGTCGCTTCAAGACAACATTTTGATGATTTGTAGTGCCAGACTCTCTCATCTGAAGGTGAAAATGCAGCAGGCTCTCACTATTTTTTGTCACCCATGCACATGAAAAAACCCTGCACTTAAATTTATCTGGTAGTTTTCCTGTCTTTAAGCAAAAGGTAATAAGGAATAATGGTCCAAAAAGTGAAAATACTGAGTACTCTGAAAATACATTTTGCCATTCATGAACTGTTGATGAACTGTATCTGGACTCTGCAAATCTGTTCAGTGAATAATACAGATAAACAGTTGTCAATTTACATGTGCAGACTATCTAGTTTGACTTCTTGGCCTCTCTGATATACTGCTGGTTGTGTGGCTATGTAGTTGCTCATGGACTGGAGAACAGATTTTTAGGCAGTGGAATACCAAATAGAAAATATTTGTGCTGCTGCATTGAAAAACTCAATTACGTGCAGGCATTTTGCAGGGAATAGGTATTTTTCAAGCATTCACATGAATCAAAAAGCTATTCACTGGAATGTTTATGAACTCCAAAGCAGTGGTACATGAACAGAAAAGAGCATAAGAGTGCTTCAGAATTCAAAGAGACATTCTTAAACACCGCTTGGCAGTGCCAGCCTTAGGCCAAGTGTCAATGCTATCTCCCTGCTGAGTATTTATTATTCTGGTGATATATGCACTGAGCATTTGGGGTGGCAAAGTGTTCTAAATTTCTGTTTTGCTTAAAATGTTTGTGTGAGCAAGGGGCTGTAATCCAGGGAGCTGCTCGGAGCTGCAGGCAACCCAGAAGGGGAGTCAAGGCATTAAATCTCACTGCCACTCTTCATAAGAGACAAGATTTTTTTCCTTATCCTCTCTTCACAAAGGATACCTGGAAACTGTTTGGCTGGGTGAATGATCATGGGACTGGGGAGAGTGTGAATGAATTTTCATCTGTTGATTGTTGAGGGACTCCAAAAGAAGTCTGGGAGGAGTATGGGCTGATTTTTGGATTGTTTACGTGGCATTTCCCAAGTTGCACCAGCCCATCTTGGAGAGACAGAGAAGAATGGAAAGTAAGCTGAAGTTGGCCACTTATCAAACGAGGTATTTTGGACTGCAAATGTCATCCTTGCAGCATGGTGTAGCTGCTTGATTTATAAATTACCTGCAGACTTATCACTCACTTCGTGATTCTTTGGTGAAGAATGCACTGGAACTGGGGAGGGATATCCCACAAGGAGAGTGGTTCAGTAGTGGAACAGGTGCCTGGAGATGGCTGTGGTATCTGCATCCTGGGAGGCTTCCAAAACTCTTTTGGATGGGGCCTGGATCAATTTGATCTCACTGTGAAGTTGGCCATGCCCTGAGGAGTGGGATGGACCAGAAGTCTCATCTAATCTGAATTTTCTGTGGCTCTGGGTGCTGAGACAGGGGTCCCCAGGCAAAAAGCAGAGGGGGAAAGGCATGAGATTAATGTCTGTTTCCTATCTGGGCTGCAGGGCAGCATTCCAAAGAGCATAAATAGCTGGAGTCTCAGCTCTGGGCACTCAGCCTTGCACGGATTCTTTATTCAGCCTTGATTTTTCTCTTGTGGATTTTATCTCATCTCTAAAGTCATGGGAACTGAAATTTCATGTTACAATTTTTCTCCTCTTATCAGAGATGCCTTGCTTTGTGTTATGTTATCTGTCTTGTCTACAACCATTTTAGCTTTTTTTTTTTTTTAAACAACATAAATATTAGACCAGGAAGAGAATAATTAGATATTACAGTATGAAATGAAGAGGAAGGTTAAGGGCAGATAACAAGGAACCCTTTCACTGCAAGACTTCGAGGGATGTAGCAGCATTAAGTCATTTAAAACAAATCTGAGCAACTTCTTGAGACTAATACTGTGGAGAAATATCCAAGATTTCTTGTCTGGAAACTACTGAGCTCTTTAAGTGCAGTTGTAGAGGACAGAGCAGGTATTCAACTCCAGTCTTTTACATCCCAGAATTTCCACAGTAACACACCAAAATTACTTTATAAATAACATTAAATTTTGTATATGCTGGCCTAAACTCTCAGTTTTCTTATGAGAAAGGACTTGGGGATATCTAAAAGCTCAGCAGACTGTTTACCTGCACACACAGGGGGAAAAGTTTGGTAGTGTTTGTTTCTATTGGAATGCAAAATAAGAAAATAAGCAGAAAACTTTATTTTTGAGGGGCTAGACTGCAATGGCTAGATTGAAGCTAAGATATGTTTAGGGTATTCAAAATGCACGGCTGGCTATGTTCTCATGGAAGTAAAAGAAGTTTTGAGCTGGGAAGTCCAGGTGGGTTCCCTCAAGCAGGACTGGACAAATAAGGGCTAGACTTTGTGTTGCTTCAGCTGCTGGAAAAGTGAAATTATGAGAGCAGAGCTTTGGTGTGACCTCTAACCCCCTGGTCAGCACCCTCAGCCAGTGGGGTTTTCTTTGGGGTGATGGCAGTTCAGGACTGTCCCGATCCTGTCCTTGCTCACCTTTATAAATTCTCTGCTGTGACAGGACAGATGTCTCTCTGAAAAGTCTCTCTGAAAGCTGAAAGGCTGATATTGAGAGTCCTGGGTGGGGCCAGCACATAAAGACATAACATTCCCTCAAAGAGCCATTACCATTAAAAAATAAATTAAATTTGAGGTAGTGCTGTCTCTTACTTCGGCCTTGAATAATATCATCAACATTTTTAAAAGAACAGCCTGGAACTCTGTTTTACAAAATACATGCAACCAATGTTCTTGACCAAAGAAAGGAATTAGTAAATAATTAACCACTTCCATAGATCACAACATGTTCAAAGCACGGGGGCCTGCTCCGAGAGGACAGTCATAAATGGCAGAGCTAAGGCAGCTGAAAGCTGATGAGAACTGGGCTTGAACTTAGGCAGGGGTAGCTCTGTGATCTGTGAGAGTCCTTCGGTGTGAGTTTCTCCATGCTTGTGCCAAGTGTGCTGATGAAGTTTCGAGGGGTTCCCAGTCACTCACAGTCTGCAGATGTTTGTGTTACTGAGTGAATCAGATGTGAGAGATAGCTGTTGTAGTCGGGGAAATGACTAATGAGGAAGGTTACCAGGAGCTTTGCATTTTAAAGCCTTCTCAGTGAAAGACGGTGTAGGAGACAGAGGCTCCTTGCATGCTGATGTGTCGGCTCTCCCACCTCAGCCTCTCATTCAAGTCATGAAGCTTCCTGCAGCAGTGCTTTGTTTGATGAGCACGATATTGTGTGCATGGGGCAAGGTTTCCTACCTGGAAATGGAATGTTTTCCAGCTTTTTGTCACCTGCTGTGGTTTGTGAAGTGAGATTTTGTTGAAGCCCAATGAGGTGTCCATGTGTTGATGCAGAAGCTTGTGAAAATGGTGATTGTAGCAGAGGACAAGGCTGGACCACTAAATTTCTCACTGATAAAAGCTCCAGACCAACAAAGCATGGCCTGATGTCAGGTCGAGGCAGGAATCTGGTATTCTTGTTACGGTCTGAGGTGGTGAAGTGTCTGTGATCCTGAAAATGGGAATCCCGCTGTCAAACACCCTAAATACCAGAGCTGTCAGTCCCCAACAGCTGCTGTGATGATGTGCATGGAGGAGATGATAGCTCTGAGCTCAAGTTCAACCACATTCAGCTACACAGGAGTTTGCTCTGTGAATTCAGGCACTTTCCCTTTCCCTGGAATGTTGGCTTCTCCAAGTTCTGGTTTTTCTGACCACTAATTATCTTTCTAACGGAACAACATTGTCCCAGGTCATGTAAATGAGATAACCAGTGCAGCTGATAAAGAGCTCAGACCCTCACCATACAGTCTTGTCCTTGTCATTTGAATGCTTTATCTTTTAGAAGATAAACAGAATCCCAGAATGGTTTGGGTTGGAAGGGACGTCAAAGATCATCCAGTGCCCCCCCTGCCATGGGCAGGGACACCTTCCACTGTCCCAGGCTGCTCCAAGCCCTGTCCAACCTGGCCTTGGACACTGCCAGGGATCCAGGGGCAGCCACAGCTTCTCTGGGCACCCTGTGCCAGGGCCTCCCCACCCTCACAGTAAATAAAATATTGCACTTTTTTTTTTTTTTTTGTAGTTATATTTTTGCATACTGTATGAAAGAAAAGCAATTTAGTTCTGGTTGCACCTTGGAGCAAGCTGACAAGGTAGGAATATTCCCTTTTGTTAAGGTTATTTCCAGTTTGATTTTGCAAAGATGGGAGCATCAGACTCTGTGTGGAAAAATGTTTGTGTTTGTGAATTGATTAATCATAAAAATAAGTAGTAAGCATCGTAAAGAATTATAGTTGCCTAATAACCACATATCTCGTGTGCATTTAGTTTTCAGCTGTGCCTGTTTTATCACAAAAAAAGAAGATAAAAATCCTGTATAGATTAATGAAGATACATCTATTTTTTTTTAATTGTCAGAAAGAGTCTAATTATAAATAATTTTCACTTTCTGCTCCCATGTTGACACTTCAGGATGCATTTTTATCTGCAATAAAGCAGGAGCAGCCAAGCTCTCTCACGGAGGACCATTCATGCTCATGGCCACCGGGTGTCACTATGATGTAGATAAAAAGAGGCTCCAGCAGAAGGAAAAACAAATTCCAGCTCTGCAAAGCTTTACTGCCAGAATTTATTAATCGTGGCACTCTTGTAAAGCACATTCATCTCTTCAGGTCCAGGATAATGGAGGCTATAAGGAAAAGTTTTGACTCTGGTGGTGCTGGCACACATTCAGGATGCCAAAATCATGCCAAGGTTGAGTCTCTGATTTTGAACTTGGGGCAGAGTCTGGGGTGTTGGGATGTTCAGTAATTAGGGCACGTGGCAGGCAGGAGATTGCATTTGTTTGTGAGCATCGTGGGGTTTCTGGCTTTACTGTTTTTCATTATACATTCCTGTGGCCAAAATGTGAGGCGAAACCCCAACAACTTGCTGCTTCATCTCTCCAGCACCCACCTGGATTTATACCTCTGGAGCTGTAATGACAGTTCATTGGAACCTTTTGTCCTGGCAATGCTCATATTTTCCAGTTTTTCCTGTGTTATTCCAACTTCTCTTCGCCCTGCCTCATCTCTGAGATGGGCCTTGATCTGCAAATGAAGATACAGCTCTGTGAGAGGCATTCATTCCACATGGGAACTGTGCTGCTGGGAGAAGGGAGAAGGAAGTCATCTTGTGGAATCACTTGCTTCTTTGTTTGTTTCTTTGATTTTTCTGTTTGTTTTTCAGCCACCGTGTCCTGTTCTCGGCAAACTGAGTCCCCGAAGACTCCTGAATTCTGCCTGTGTGGATGACAGCAGTGCAGTCAAAGGAAGGTGCTACTAAAAATAACAGGCCTGGTTTTTTAATGCCTGGGACAAGATTCCTGTTGGCTGTGCATGGGCTTGGTGGGTGGACATTTACTGGTGGGACACAGGAGAACTTCATTGCTCTCCTTGCCATTTGTTTTTCATGCTTTCTAGGAGAACGTGGCTCCTGTTCCTCAGCCTCTGGCTTTTCCCATAGCTTAAGGCTCCTCCCTGTGACAGGTCCTGGTTAGAGGTGGAGATTCTTCACCTCCTTCACACCAAGCTCCCTTTGTCTCTGTTGTAGCAAGGAAGGGTTGGAAAGGACCAGGCAGGTCCATCTTAAACAACTGGCAAACAGCAAATGATGCAAAACCTTTCAGACTTCACCAAAAAAGGTCAAAGGGCCTATCTCCTGATCCTAGGGAAGAGTTCAGGGTGTATCTTCCATCTGGAGTCTATTAAAGGAAACACTTCCATCTACCCTGCTTTGTGGGGAAGGAGAAAATCCAGAGGTGTGGACTGACTCCCTCCAGATCAGCCTTGGAGTCTGCATCTTCCATAATCCTAACCAGAGCCTGATCCAGCTCCCATAGCCAGACTGGGTAAGGCAAGAGCAGGATGGCATCTCTTGTATTGTGCAAACTCTGACATTCATTTTTCAAAATTACCAAGGAGTGTTGTGCAGCAGGCTTTTTTTATATGCCTCATTATATTTTTTTTGGCTGGTGCATTGCTGGCTGCCATACGGCTCAATGTAAAAATCTTTATAGGTATCTGCTGTCTCTCATAATACATAAAGTTATGTTAATTAACACTAATTAAATCAATCTAAAACATATATGAAACATAGCCCCACAAATTAGATAATTGAAGCGAGCCGGCCAAGTCCGTAGATTTTTGCTGAGTGCTGTTGGTGCCTCATGAAAGCTCTGATAGCACTCTCCTACTCTGCTTGTGCTGTGTAGATATTCCTGTGCAGATTCTGGTGCTCCTGAGTTTTCTTATTCACTGGAGGTGCAGGAACAGGAAAGTAAATGCCTGTTGTCGTTTTGAACACACCTGGAAAAACTGAGTTGCAGCCCGGTGGCATTTCTTGCTCTGAAGAAGTTGCTCTGAACTTTTTCTCAAGTGTCTTTTTGACATCAGTGGCCAAAACTGGCCTATGGTGTAGCAGGGCTGAATTTAAAACCTGAGTTAGGAAGTAGGAAACAGAAGGCAGGGTTGTTTAGATGGAAGTATCTGGAAATTTCTTCAGAATAACGAGGAAACGCAAAGTATCACAGGCAAAATGTCTCTACTCAAGGAATTTCACTTAATTTATTGTTATTTAATATAACCTGCTAATTGCTGATTCAGACATTGAGAAAAGATGGAGAGAGAAACAATTAGGCACTTAAGGAAACACTTTTCCTCCCCTTTCTCAGGATAAGCTTCAGTCCAGCACCTCTCCTCCTTCTTGCCGCTCTCCACATCCCTTGTCGCTGTGTGCCACAGTGAGTCCCCACTGACTCCCTTGGGTAGGTGATGGGCAGAGGGAAACTCCTTTTGGCACTTCTTGCCTTCCAGGAGTGTGTCTCCAGCCCTGTTCTCAGGAGCATCTTCCACATACCCCTTCCATTCCTCCAAATCTCTCTTTTTCCTTTCTCTTCACAGTTTTTTTGGCATCCAAAGGAAGTGCCTTTATCTCCTTTGTCTCCTGCCCTCAGTGCTTGCCCCCATTTCTTAAATATGTCTGAGCAGAGGAGCCAAGAGCTCCTCTGACTGGTTGGAATTTTGAGATTTAGGTTGTTTTCATGTTTCAGAGCTGTCTGGATGTGGCTGTGATCAGCTCAGGGCAGTTCATGGCCTCCTCCCACACAGGTCACCCCTGCAGTCCTCTGCTACCCGAATCCTGCCAGTGATGCCCAGTACAAGTATTCCCAGTGGGGTGTGAAGAATGTCCTCACTTGCCCTCCGGGTTCCTATAAAGCACTGAAACACAACTCTATTATCCAGAAAGAAATAGCCAAAGCAGCAGTTACAAAATGAAAAAGAAAGTATAAAATAAAAAAGAAAAAAGTGGGGTTTTTTGTTGTTGTTGTTTTTTTTGCTTGTTTTTTTTGTCTAAAAGATTTCTCCAGCTTGTTTATTTTCTTTCAGATTACTTATTTATTTTAAGGAATAAAGTGTTTGCTGACAGAGGCATAAGACCTTTTATAGGCTAAAATAACAGCAATCTATCTCCTCCTGTAACTCTGTGACAGCTACTAAATCAATGACAATAAAGCATCAATGGTTAACACTGTACAGTTTATTCTGGAAAAAATAGCTGTGAGGGTGGTTATTGTGATCCCATAGTTAGGGACAAAAGGGAACTCGGTCTATAACTAGGAAATTGGCATCTCCTTATGCAGAAAACCACAGCAACTCAAACCAGCAGGGTTAGAGCCAGACCCAGACAGAATGTTGGGGCTCAAGGGCAAAATTCCTGACCTGGGCACTGCTTTCCTGTTTGACCTTGAGAAATGGTTTCAATCTTTGATGAGGGCAGGGCTGCTGATATTTTACCACTGCTGAAATGAGAATAGCACCAGTTTTTGATCAGTTGTTTGAGGGTGCCTGATGGAAGGCACTGAGCAGGTATTGATTATAGGAATTCAGTTCATACTTCTCCCACAGGAACAGGAGGGTCAGCATTGTGAGAGAACTTGCACGTGATGTGAAGTAACTTGGTTTTCTGGTTTGATTGGTATGGGTTGCTTGCAGATAAATCCTGGTTTGGAATGAAGTGAAACAGCATTTATTTGGCTGGTGTTTTTTTGCTAATAACATTACTTAGTAGTAAATTTTAAACTGGGTTGTGCTTCTGAAAAGAACAGAAAGTACTAGTTCTGGAAAGAACAGAAAGTGCTCGTAAAATATTGCATCTGTTTAGATTGCATTTTAAACAGGATTAGTTATCAAAAGATAACTTTAAGGGTTCGTTTGCTGTGGTCAGCTTGTAAATGACATAAGTGTTAAGTGTAGGGCACAGAGGGAACTCCAGAGCTCAGCTGGTCCGTTCCCCTGAAGAGGATCAAGCAGACCCTGATGATTTCTGACATGTTTCTCCAACATGCTCTTAGACCTCCAGTGATGGAGAGACAGCCCCAGCAGGAATTCTGCTGTCCTCCTTCATCAGGCTTTCCAGTAAAATGTTTTTCCTAATGTTTTAATCTTTCTTGCTGTGAATTAAGCCTTCTCTCCTGGCTACTGTTTCCACAAAGAACAGGTTATTCCCTTCCTTTATATGACAGCTTTCTGTTTGAAGATGGCTACCTGGTACATTTCCCTCTGTTTTCAGCTGCATATCCCAGTTCTTTCAATGTTTCCTCCCCTTGGACTATTTTCTTTTACTCCACACTTTCCTGGAGTGCAGTGCCCAGCCCAGTTGTGTTCTTGCCAGTGCTGGGCAGAACAGAAGGATTGATTCATGCCTCAGAAACCTTATTTTTGTTTCTGTATCTCAGTGTGACACTTGCCATTTTCACAATGGTGTGACACTGCTGACTCATGCTCGGTTTGTCATTGACTGTAACACCTACACCCATCTTTGCAGAGCTGTTACCTAACCTGCTTCTCCACATCCAGTGTTTGCATTGACTGTTGATTGTAAGATATTGCACTTGCACCTATTGAACTTTATTTCCCTCCCCCCATTTTGCTAGTTTGCAAACATAATTTTACGTTCTGTGCCCATGTGCCTCTAGTTTCTCCCAGCTTTATTCCATGGTCGTAGCTATGAATGAAAACACTGAACTGGACTAAATCTAGATTATATCTACGTAGACAGTTCCTCCTAGACTGGATTTTGCAACTTGCTTGTGTAAATGTTGGATCAGATCATATAAAAATTCTTATTGAAGTCAAAACAGAGGACACAGAATCACAGAATGGTTTGGGTTGGAAGAGAACTTAAAGATCATCCCATTCCACCCCCTGCCATGGGCAGGGACACCTTCCACTGTCCCAGGTTGCTCCAAGCACTGTCCAACCTGGCCTTGGGCACTTCCAGGGATGGGACAACCACAGCTTCTCTGGGTAACCTGTGCCAGGGCCTCCCCACCCTCACAGGGAAGAATTTTTTCCTAATATCTAATCTAACCTTCCTCCCTTTCAGCCAGCTCTTGAAGCCATTCCTCCTTGTCCTGTCACTCCAGGCCCTAATAAATAGTCTCTCTCCATATTTCTTGTCTGTCTCCCCTAAATTCAAAAGACCATTTTCCTTTAATAATTTAAAATTAACTGACTTGCATTAAAACCTTTTGTCATTCCCATATTTCTGGGAAAGATTTGATGCAAAAGGGGCATTTACCATTGTGGTCTTCTTGGCATCACCTGACAGTCACTTTCCCTGCCTGTTAAATAGCAGAGTAACACTCTCCTTGTTTATAATGAACAAAGCTTTTCTCACTCTCTATTAGTGTATTTATGGAATGTTTCTTGTTACCCTCTGTGTCCCCTGATTATGGCTTTCTCCTTTATCCTTATGTGCTTATATTTTCCTTTTATACTTGTCCTTGGCAATCTGATTTAGTTCCCATCTATTGGGTTCCTCTGACTCAGGTCTGACATCAACAAGCAGCTCATGATATATCTTAATTGGTCCATTATGCATGGTAGCAGAATGAAGGATAAACAGTTTCAGCTCCTGATAATTTTTGCCTAAATTGCTGCCGTGCAATAAGGGTCACTCACTGCGAACCTTTATCATTCATCATTTTGGGAGCTTTGACAAGGTGAATGTTCAGGACTCGCTTTTCTCCCCTCGCATTCCCTCTGACAAAATCATAACAAATGCCTCTCCAAAAGTTCCCAGGTGTGATTAGAAGAAGGGTGACCTATGGTTTATTCTGCTGTTCTGCAGAGACAGACCTCTGCTAGTGCTCTGTGTCCAAAGAGGTGCCAAATATTCTCTTTGTTCTACTTAGTGGCTCATAATTAGCAGGCACTGATCTCTTCCCTCTGTCACCAGGGACAGGACCGGAGGGAATGGCTGGGGCTGTGTCAGGGGAGGTTTAGGTTGGATATTAAGAAAAGATTCTTCCCCCAGAGGGTGTTTGGGCACTGGAACAGCTCCCCAGGGAATGGTCACAGCACCGAGCCTGACAGAGCTCAAGGAGTGTTTGGACAACGCTCTCAGGCACAGGGTGGGATTGTTGGGGATGATGCTGTGATACTGTGATGATCCTTGTGGGCCCCTTCCAACTCAGCATATCCTATGATTCTGTGATTAATAACAACACTGAATCAACCCAAGAGCTGACTTCCGTCTGTGTTTTGGTTTTAGATCCATATTTGAACTTCCAGGGCTCAGTGTGGTGAGATGATGGCTGTGGTTTTACGCTAATGATGATCGTCTGCAACTCCCACGGGGGCGAGCAGAGTGGTTTATGTTAAGTGCTGTAATTCAGCATCTCATTGTATATGAAAATGAAAGAGATTAGTGCATTTGTGCTGAACATATTTCCACATCAGCGCAGTGAGGGCGCGGTGACAAGACAGCTCTGTAAACCCAATTAGCTGCCGTGAATCGCAGGGATCTGGTCCTATCTTGTCTGAGAAATGTCACCTAACACTGTAACATGTGTTACCAGGAAACACAGCACCTGATCACGTCAGGAGCCTTCAAGGAACCAATGTTCAGGTAACCTGCAGATCCTCTGCCAGCAGGTGTGTGAAGGGAAACACAAGGCAACTTCAGAGAACTCATCTGCAGGGCTTGAAATCAATGCAACTCATCTAAATCCTCCAACAAAAACCCTTTTAAAATGAAAATAAAAAGAATACGACCTTAGATGACTAATTTCATTAGTTTGACTAATGCTGGTTGGGGATTTTGAAGATTTAAAGCACCATATGAAGCTGAGTATTCTTTTAGACTGCTGCAGGGTTGGATAAATGATCTCACATTTCTCACCTGCCTACACTCTGTGTTTCCACCCCCTCTGCTCACAATCTGGGTTTTGCTACTCTCTCTGGCCTAATGTCTCAGCGTGTTCTGACTCCTCCTTCTGGGTGCCAAGACATTCCGAGGAAGGGGCTAGAAATAAAGGCAGAGGCAGATTCGTGTTTACTTTGTACCCATACTCAGACATTATGTAATTTCTATGGATCCTAATAGATGCAGGAAAAGACACACTTGTGGGGCACTGGAAGTACAGATTCATTTTTATGTTCAGTTTACTTGATATTGAGCTGGAACTCGTGCTTGGATGTTTTCTTGGAAGAGAGTGCCCCAAGCAAGGACCAGAACAGTCCTTTGTACAGAAGAAGGGGTTTGTAGCAGGGGTTTCCTGCACATTGTTGTTAAACAAGCAGGAGAGTGCTGCTTGACACCTCTTAAAGCCCTCATTTTGGAGAAAAAAAATAATCCTGCAAGGCCCCATAATTTGGTTAACTACTCAGGCCTGACACTGAATCCTTGGATACATCATGAAGAGGCCTTCATTCTGCAGCAAACAGATTGGCACTGCAGTGATGATAATTGTAATTATCATGAGCATAATAAATAAATGGCAATGCGTTTTGCTAGCTTTAGGAGACTGAGTAATCTGGCAAACAGCTTGCTGCACTCTATCACACAATAATGATATTCACTGCCAGCCCAGGAAGTTTACCTAGGGGCTGTGACTCATGTTTGTTTTGAAAGGCACAGCATTAAAGGCCTGTGAATTCTGTCTGTTGTGAAGAACACTGCATTTAAGTAATTACAAATGCAAAACTAAAGCAAATCCACCAGGCTAAAAAAAAAAGCAACCACCAAAACAACAACTAATTGATCTCCCTGTTCCACACACTTTCAGTCCTTGTTTTTCTTCATAAAATTTTTGCCACTGGGGTGGTTTTCTTGGGATGGTTTCATTTCTGATGCATCTTCTGGGGTCACTCCCTGATCACTGGTTGGCTTTCACTGTAGCATCAGGGTTGCTCTGACTCTGGGAGCCAGCCCTGGATGAGCCTGAATTTGGGGACTGCCGAGGCTTTTTCCTGACCTGCTATTGGGGCAGATAAACTGTGACAGAAAAGGTAAGTGAATTCCTGGGGATGTAGCAGGGAGATGTTAGGGATGCATTAAACATGCATTTGTCTGTAAGAAATTGCAGATGTTTTTCTTTAAAGAGGTTATTACAGGAATGGTTTCTCCTGTTGTTTATCTCACCTGTAGGTAACTTCATCAGCAAATGAAAGGTCACCTTGGTGCTGAGAGGATTTCCAGTGCCAGTGTTCTGCTGCTTTTTCCTCTGTAGCAAGAACATGAAGAGTCCTTAAAAAAAGGTGCAAAACCTGAAAACACATTAAAATCACAGATAACTAATTAGTCAAAGAGGAATAGTAGAAGAGAAATACTTTAGAATAGACTGTAATAACCAAGAGCAAAATATAACTCTGAGTATTTTATTTTTTTCTTTAAAAGTTGCTCCCTGGGACGTGTTGTATGCAGACCACTGAAAAATTCACTTTTACTTCTGATCCTGCAAACACCTGGGCAGGCACTGAGCGGCTTTCCTGAACTGGGACCAGAGCAGGGAATAAACAATAACTCCAGTAATTCCTTATGTGCTGAACTGTAGGTTTTCCTGCTGTGGTCCCTGGAGCTGTGGCAGGTAAGCTGCCATGGCAGAGCAATGCCTGACCCATGGACTCGCTCCAGCAGCTTCTCCTCCCTGCTCTGTGCTCCTCCAGCTCATGCCACGCCATCCAGCACGCCTGGGATCTCACCAGGTGCATGACTTTGCAGATAAACTGGGAGATTTTTTTTTTTTTTATCAGCAAACCCTGTTACCTCTGCCAGTCTTCTAATTTCTCACCCAAATGTTGTTTGGAGTTACTGTCAACCTTTGCTATTGCCGAGCTTTTAGTCAAGATGAGTCAGGCTAAAATAGGCATCGAAGAGTAATGCGTAAGACTTTGGAAAATAAGTTAGAAATCTTTCACATTTGCCTTCTAGCTTCTGAGTTATTCACAGCACATTTGTTTGGCTCTTCCCTGCAAACTTTGAGGCTGGAAATCGTTTTGGAAAAACAAGTGAGTTAAGGTAGTGTTATGGAATCATGGAATCCTGGAATGATTTGGGTTGGAACGGACCTGAAAGATCATCCAGTTCCACCCCCTGCCGTGGGCAGGGACATCTTCCACTATCCCAGGTTGCTCCAAGCACTGTCCAACCCGGCCTTGGACATTTTCAGGGATGGGCCAGCCACAGCTTCTCTGGGCAACCTGTGCCAGGGCCTCCCCACCCTCACCAGAAAGGATTTTTCTTAGTATCCCATCTAAACCTACTCTCTGTCAGTTTGAAGCCACTTCCCCCTTGTCCTGTCACTCCATCCCTTGTAAAAGTCTCTCTCCATCTTTCTTGCAGGCTCCCTTCAGGCACTAAAAGGCCACAATGAGGTCACCCCAAAGCTTCTCTTCTCCAGGCGGAACAATCCCAGTTCTCTCAGCCTTTCCTCCCTGCCTCCTAGACTTGAGGCATGATGGAAAACCCCCAGGCTGACCAGGCCAAGCTGAAAACTGCCCTTGATGCTGGGTGCCCCAGTACCTCTGGCATTGCCATCAACCCTCTAGCAAAGAGGCAGCCTGTGGCCATGGCCCAGTGGCACCAGTTCAGCTCTGTGGCCTGTCCTTCTCCCAGGTCGTCGTGATTTCTCGGGGTCTGAGGTGGTGTGTTCCCTTCATGCATGAAGAAAGACACTCAAATTCACTTGCATTTTTTGTGCATTCACACAATATGCTATTTTTTTTTTCCTAGTGCATTTAGAACAATTAATTTGCTGTCACATCTTAGGTCAGCACTAGAGATGCCCAGTGTTTGGTGTGTGCAGCCCTTCCATCTGTCAGAGAGGCTGACAAAAATATATAGGAATGCTTTCAGGGGCATGACCTGCTATTGCTGCGTATCATAAACGTGTGATACTCACTCTGCATCTTGCATTATCTACATAAGACATCTTATTCATTTTGATTGTATTCATTTAATATAAAACACTGAGGAAGTTTAAGAGTTGCACAGGTTAAGTGCTGCAGTAACCACTGGAAGTTCACGTGGCAAGAACAAATCGTCTCCTGTAACCAAGGAGAGCTGTGTGCTTAACTGTAGTGAATGTGGAGTAATGTGGACTAAAAGCAACAGTTCAAAAATACATTTCCAGTTTATTGGATGGTAGCTCAATAATAATCCCTCGCTGTGTGTTTTGATTCACTGTTCCATTATGGAAACTGCCAATTTCTCTGCCAAAGTCTTGGCTCAGAAGATTCACAGTTGATCCCCGTGAAAAACAGGTGATTGGATTTTACTCTCATTATCTTGCCTCTGGTTGTGTCGCTTTAAAAATATGATTCTGGAAAAGAAGAAAGGAGAAAGGATGGAGTTTAAAACTACCCTTAAGCATCAGAAATCAGAAAGAGACTACGTGGGCAGCAGACTGGCCAATATCTGCCTCTGGAGCAGCTGATGCTGGCCAGTGTCAGAACCCAGAGGCTGAAACAGGAGGGCTTTGGATCTCATCAAGTTCCTTCTGGTAAAAGAATTATCAGAGGGATAGAAACCTAAACCCAACCCTAAGACATCTGGGTAAATAAAACTCAGAGTGGAAAGAGTGCAGAATGGAGGAGAAGCCAGAGAAGGAAAAAAAAGATTGGCGTGGAAAAGAGATTTAAGGAGGACAACTTTTCATAACCTGCTCATGTGGAAAAAAAAAGGACAAATTAATGAAAAGAGAAGGAAACAGCTGAAAAATGCATGTGAATCTTTTTTTCTTTGTTGGCAAAACAAGAACTGCCTGAGACTTTTGATAACATTCACTGTAGACTTTCAGCAAGAAAGTTGCAAAGTACTGGAAGAAGCTAATGATTTGCTACTTTTTAGTAACTTTAATAGGTTTAACCCTAGAAACGTTAAGCTGGGCTCCTTTGATATGAATTCCAGGAAGATTCCCAGAAAACCTTTTGCCTCACCTCGAGTGAGGCAAAAATTAAAATGTGGTTGTGTAATGCTGTCTCATCCAACATTCCCTCCAGGTAGAATAATATTCTCCAACTTCATAGTTTTTAATAATGCAAGAAGTCACTGTTAACGTGATTTACTCGGATTTCTGAGAGGTATCTGAAAGGTCCTGTGGGCCCCTTTGATAAAAGAAGAACCAGTACAAAGGCAGCAAACACACAGAGGTTGGTTAAAATTGTCCTTGTTTTTGGAACACAGGAGTGAGGTGGGTAATAAGGGTGTTAAAATCAAGTTTCTCCAGGAATCTGCTCTTGGTTCAGTCTGTTAAGCATCTTCAGAGCTAATAACAATAAATCCCAGGTGAGGACACAGACATGAATAAACAGAAAAAATAACTGGTTACTGATACAGCCTTGCCTCGGTCGCTCGAGGAGCAGCATTCATCTGAACAGCGAGCATTTCACTAACGTGACAATGCCAGGGCACCCATCCAGGGACAAAGGCAGGAGTTCTCACTTGTAGGATGGGGCTGTGCATTCCCAAGGCAGCGGCTCTGGGAAGGAGGCAGAGGCAGGAGCAGGTAATCAATCAAACATGAGCTGTGGTGCAGAGGCATTGCTGAACAGCAGTGAAAGGAGGAGGCAGGGGGCAGGACTTCTGAATATTAGCGAGATCACCCCGGGAATGCCATCTGCTCCAACGTCAACGCCTCGACAAAGGGATGCTGACAACTTGGAGGTGATGAACCATGTGAGGTCTGTGCAATTTACCTCAGCAGAGGGGAAGGTGCAGCTCTCAAATATCAGTCCAGATAATAAAAAATACAGCATTTGAGGTATTAAATACTTCATTCTTGTCGAAAGCTGGCGATGTCAAATGACTTGAAGTTTCAAAAGTACAGAGTTCGTGCAGCTGCTGTGAGCATAAATCAGATTTGCAGGTGCTCCGTGCCTCTCAGAGCATTTCTACTTAGGAGCTTAGACATGAAGCCAGGAACATGAATTTTATTGACTGGCTATGAAATTCTTGTCTGGAATCAGGGAATATCAAGAGCAAGCTGGTTTTGTCACACACCTTGAAGCCATCTCAGAAGAATCTCCCTGTTTTTCAGCTAAAGGCACGTGGGATCCTGCAAACCATCCTCGCCTTAGCTGTGTGCACCTTCACACAGAGGGACTGATTCTTTTGCTCAAAAAGCCAAGCATTAGCTCCAGCAGAGCAATCTGCTTCCTATGCCAGGCTTCCAAGCTAATCTGAATCCTGGTATTGCAGCCTTTCCTCTCTGCTCTGCCCAAATCTGGAGTTTTCATCTGAATATTCCTAATTTTGGGGAAATGTTTATTTGGCTAGGTATCCCGAGTTACCATCTTTGAGATATACTTTGTCAGGATGTTAACTTGTTAATATGGCAGAATAACTATGTTTCCTCCCCTCCAAGCACTAAGCAACCAGACAAGGGAAAATGTCAAGTTTTTGGCCGTATTTGACACAGGAGTTCAGCACAGCTTTCAAATTTTTTTCCTTCAGATACATTTAGCAGCATCTATTCAAGGAGCTGGGCAGAAATCCTGGAGTGCTTTGGCATGTTCTCTTGCAATCCCAACACTGCTCTTTGAGGGAAAGGCACCACAGAAATATTTCAGGTACCGTGCTGCCCATGAATCATGCAAAATGCTCTCGCTCCAGTGAGGGTTTCTTTTAAACAGTGTGGGTTTTTTCCTGCAATCTTGGACTCTTAAGTGTTTTTCAGAGTTCCTGGTAATGGAAGCTCTGTTCTTAAAATAATATCTGGCAGCAGAGGTGCCCACAGAGCTCTCTCTGCAGCTGGTGCCCAGGTGAGCAGCGACAGCAGTGCTGAAGCCATCTGGGCTCAGTGGCAGGACAGAAAAGTGAGGACAGTGGCAGGGCTGGGACCACGCCTTGGGGTGAATTGAATTTCCCCATTTCACAGAGCAGGAGTTCTAAGAACAACAAGCACCAAAGAAAGCAGAGAAGTCTTTTACTCAGCAGCTTTTTCACAAGAGTGGCGTCGTGTCAGGGGTTGTCATGCACGAGGGAATTAAGCCCCACGAAGCAGAAGAGGACACGTCACCCACTGGGGCCACTACAGTGTCACATCTGATGCCTGAATGTCCCCCCCGTCGGGACACTCTAAGGAAAACCAACAAAAATGTAGGGAGATTGCTAATGAACCCCTTGAAGGGAATGAAGAGAATTGCTAACGAAAGGATGAATCTTTGGTGGAAGATCTGTAAAAAGAGGAGTAGAAGTCTCAGCAGCTCAAATATAAGAAGTGATCCCAGCTTACACAGTAATTTTTTTTCTTCATAAAGTGATTTTTGTGAGAAAACAGCTTGTTTTCCTGCTGTTTTTAGTTTCCTTCAAGGAGCTGTAGGTTTTTTCTAGAACTCAAATTATGGGCAAGTCTTTTCTGCAAATCTTTCCATTTTCAGCCCTGAAACCTTTCCTTTCCTTGTTGAGCGAGAAGGGAGAGACAACATGGGATGAAAAGAAACCTAACTCCCTTAAAAGTTTCTGGGTGTCAAATTCCATGCACAACATCCAAAAAACCAACCATTTATTCCAGTCAATTTAAAAAAGAAAATCCTTTTCTCTTCCCTTGCAGTCTCCCAATTTCCAGGAGCAAACCAGTACTGCCATGGGGTGAATCATTGGGGTGCCATGAATGTGACAAAGTGCAGAGGGAGTGAACTGCAGGGAGACTGTCCAGGAAAAGGGGCAGGGAGAGCAGTGAGGGTGAAGGAAGGACCATCATCATCATCATCATCCACAATTATTGAGGAGAGGGACACAGCATTTTTTAGGAAGGAGGGCAGCAAGGTGGGAGCTGTACTCTGGAAGGAGAGAGAAGTAGGGCTTCAACAGGAAGAACTCAGGAGAGGGATGGGGGTTGTTTCACAATGAGAGTGGATGTTTCAGCTCTGGGTAGTTTTTATTTCTTTTTAAAGATTAAGTAATAGAATTAAAGTGTTTCTTTGGGTTAGCTGAGCTCCACTTTCTAATTCTCTCTTTTTTCTTTGTTTGTTTGTTTGTTTGTGAATAAAAATACATTCAGAACTGATATTTTTAAATCTCCTTCAGATGCAGTGGTTGCTTTCCAAGCCCTTCAGGAAATCCTGGACGCATCCTTAATGTCTGCTAACAGCCAACTAAGGGAGCTGAGCACATTTTTCAGGCGAGGAACCATCACCGGGATGTTACCAGGTAAAGGTGAGCGGTTCAGGCAATCACCGGGAAGACTTGTGAAAGTACTGATTCAGCACTGTAATGTTTAGGTAAATGCTACAACAGCTCTTTAAAAGAGAAAAGCGAGACACTTCTTATGTATGACTCACTAATCACTGTCTGTGCTGTGGAGCCTGGAGTACAAATTCCTTTTGTCATGAAAATGCTTGCTCCTTTGATCCCCACAACATCATTAAACAGTTCTAAAGAGTAAGTAAATCTTTTGGCACATTCTTTGCAAAATAAGCGTTTCAGGATTCAGACGCACGTGGGTGTGTTTGTGATGCTGAGGAGATTGATACCGATACAATTTTTAGCAGCGGGTGCAGACTGTGCGCGTTGCTTTGCTGAGGGAAAGAGGGAGAGAGGTTTTTCCAGCTCCTTTTCCAAAGCAAATATGTCGAAAATTGAAATGCGCAGGGCAGCCATGCAGGATTGCTGCACAGAGGCTGCTGGTGCAAATTAAACCTATTTTGCCCGGCTGTAGGGTGGCTGTGGATGTTGACCTTCCCTGTTGACACATAGAATATGCCTCCCAAAGGGTTTTGAAGACTTTTATTTCCATTCTGATAATTCAGGTGAAATACATAGATGGTCTTTCTGGAGACCCTGATGATGTTAAGGATATTACCAGCACTTTCCCAGGAAAAATCAGGGCTACAAACTGGTGGAACACATGCTCTGGGTTGTGTTCTGTCTCTCTGAGGAGGACCCAGTGCAGGCTGAAGGCACGTAGAGGTTATTTCCTTTATCAGAATTATGCATCATGGTCAATTTATCTCTTTCTCAGCTGCTTTAATAGCTGGCAATGGTGGTTTTTTTCTGGTCCTGTGCACATCAGCCCAGTGCCTGGATCAGCTGCCTTGCTGACCCTTTGGAGCTCTGCATCTAGAAAATTTAAGGGGCAGGGGGCAGATTAGTTATCCATAAAAATTTCACCAGAGGTTCTCTGGTATTTATCTATTAACTTTGCAAGGCTTTAGCTAAAATGGGAAGAGCTTATGAGCTTACTGAAAGAATACTGGGGACCTAAACCATTCAAAGAAGCACGACTATTTAGAAGTGTAAGAACAGCATTCTCATGCCACATAGCACTCTGTGTGAAATAAGTTTGTACCCTTCCAACACACCATCTGGCAGCAAACAGCACATTGGTTTGCATCCCAGCCTGTGATCTTGCAAGAAAAATGAAATCATATGTATAAAATGCACTTTTAAAAGGCAACATTTTCATAATGGTCAGTGAAACGAATGGACTTAAGAATGTTTTCAGTTTGCTGTCAGAAAATGTTTTGGTAAACAAGTGTCTGCTCTCAGTTGCGATGTGCATATGAGTAAAGGGATTTATGTCACACTCAGACACGTGTTCTTGGTGTGCATCTGCACCTTGGAGTGCTCAGAACATTCAAATCTGCACTCCTGCCTGAGCCATTGCAGTGGGAGGAATCAGATTATGGGCTTTTAACTGGTACCCAAAATATGGGTGGAAGGAGTTGGATGTTTGAGAGAAAATGGAGCAATTCTGTTGATTCAGGAAATGAGAAACTGATTGGGGTGAGATGCAATCTGTGGAAGTTCACATGCCTCAGTCTCCCTAGAACTGCTTCCTCTCTCTTATTTTGATACCCTTAAATTTTATGGAAGATGATTCATGTCTGTGTTGGGTAAGGCATCTCTCCAATTAAAAGCCTCTTTTTTCCTAGCACTGTGGTGTTTCAAGGGAAGGCAAGTCTGGTGAAAGGAAGTAATAGCCACTTGTTTAAAATTCTCAGCAAATCAGGCAAAAAGCTTTCATGTAGTTGGATAATGGACAAGTGCGTATCTTGGAAAATAAACAAGGTAAAATACAGGCTGATGGATCTGTTCTTGTTAGGTTTTCTATGGGGAAATTTGTCTGGCCACTCAATAGATGATGAAATGATTAGGTAGAACCTTCTATCTAGCTACATACATAGGGTTGTAGACATTTGATTACATGAAAAATAACAATGGAGGCTGAGCTTTTTAGGGATGAGGATGGGTTAAAATAATTTACAGAGAAATTGCTGTAATTAAAACCACTCTAGCTGGCATTCAGTCTGTTTGTCTCCCTCCATTAAGGGTGCATCCTCAAGTTTGCATTAATATTCTCCGTGCCTCATGGTGTTCTAGGAACTCTTTCATTTGCCACTCCATGTAAATTTAAATTCCAGCCTCCCAGTCAGTGTTTTGAATCACTGGGATATTGAGTAAGTATATAATTCTTAGCTTAGACGCCAAACATCTGTTGCCATTTGTGTCCAATATGTAATTACAGCAGGGGGAGCTGGACAATCGGAGATTAAAAAGATGCTGCTTAATCTTCCACCACATGTTTCTACTTAAAAAGAATAACACACTGGAGAAATCTCATGGCAGCTCGTGGTGTATCTTCTTCTCCCCCTATCCTTACTCAACGGATCAGGCTTAATTTGATCTCTGTCTGAGATTGCCACAGTCCTTCTGCTTGGATCTGGGAACGTGTTCACTTAGAGCTGGCACAGCCCAGGCTGTAGGGCACGTTCTGAAGGACTCCATTCCTGGTTTTCCTCAATTAAAATATTGTGCCTTGTGGTAGTCCTTTCTCCTCTAATAATATATTTATATGGAGTGATTTTTACCAGCCATTTGGAGAGAATGGGCACTAGGAGAGCCTGTTGAGATGGATAACACAATCCTCCCTCAAGATTTCTGCCTGTGCCACGGAGCGTGCTGGACATCAGACCAGGAGGAGAGCGTGATGTGTTTCCCTCCTTTCTCAAGATCAAGCTGTAGATTTTCCAGTGGGACTACCCAAAAGCTTTTACAGGAGAGCTAAAAGCAGCAGCTGTGGTGCAGTGAAGGCAAAGCATCAGGAAAAGGGCAGTAACCAGAAGTTGTAGGGTTATAAACACGGCACAGTGTGCTTTGTCTTACTGCAAAGCAATGTGGCCAATGTCCTCTGCAAAAGTTATTTACACAAATGTTTTACCTAAGAGCTGATTCCAGACAGTGACCTTTAGGAAGGGGCTGGAAGGGAAAATTGGGTGCTCAAGACCAGGCTGGATGGGGCTCTGAGAAAACTGGTTTAGTGGAAGGTTCCCTGGTCATGTTAGGGGGTTTTGAACCAGATGATCTTTAACATTCTTTCCAATCCAAACCATTCCATGGTTCTATCAGGAGCAAGAGACGATGTTGCAGAAACAGTGGGAGAGAGAAGGGTCAGAGCGGTGACGTCCTGCAGAGGAAGGAAGGAGGGAGGCTGTGGGTTTGTATCACTTCAGGAGATGTGGGGACACGTTAAAGGAGCCCCTCTCAGGGTGCTGCCCACGTGGAGCGGCTGTGGGTCGGCTGCCAGTGTGTGTCCCTCCCACGGGAGCCTCGTGAGATGCTGTGGGGGTGTGTGTGATGCTGAGTTAAGGAAGTTGTGCCTCTTCATTGACTGGGAGAACTTTCTGTCCTCTGCAAGTCTTTGAAAAATGTGAGTGCAAAGTTGTGAGAGATTGACAAAACAGTTGCTGTATTTCAGTGAAAAGCATTTCACTCATTTTGTACTCAAGAGGCTGAGACTGATTTTACTGCTGGAATTGCAATGCCCAGTGAGATGTGCCCAGTATAGGCAGATATCCATTCTAAACTAAATCAGTTTTCATATTTGTGCTGTTGGCTTGTGTGCTTTTCCAAGTATATCCTTCTAGTCTTTATTAAAACTCCAGAAGGTTGGGGTTTTTAGGGGTTTATTGCTTTTTTGTTGAGGGTTTTTTGGGTTTGTCTTTGTTTTTGTGGGGTTTTTTTTGTTGTTTTGTTTTTGTTTTTGTTTGTTTGTTTGATTGTTTCTGTTGGGTTTTTTGGTTTTGGGCTTTTTTGTTTGTTTGTTCGTTTGTTTTTTCTTTAAAAGCTAGTATACTGAACAATTACTTTTCCCTGATTTTCTTTAGGACAAAACTGAAATAGTTTTTTGGTGGTTTTTTTTTTTTCCCCAAAAGAAAATTAACTTGCATGTCACCTCAAGAGAATTGTGATTTTCTTAGAAATGGGCTTTGGCACTGGAAAGGATTTATTGAGAGATATTTATGAGACACTGAAGTTCAAAATGTCAGATGCATTAGGTTCAGCCCTTAATACAATGACATGGTAGGGTGGTCTGCCAGACTTATCCCCTCAGAGAGGGTTTTGCTCAAACACGGTGTTCTTTTAGCTGCATAGGGACAATTAAAGAAGCACTATTTACTTGTTCCCTTTGAAAAATAAATACAGTTATACTATAAACATCCTCAGAATTTCTTTAGATGTGAAATTAATAACAGTGACATGAGTGGGGGAGTGCACAATGTTGGGTGTTGGAAAGCAGTCACAAGTAATGCTTCCCCTTTCCAGTCTAACCGCCTTTTACCCCCTCTCCTAGTGCATCTTTGATCCTGGAATAAGCAAATTAAGATAGAAGAGACCTGGGCCTGCACTCAAGGCTGAGAATAGTTGGAAAGGGTTCCTTTGGCTTTGGTGGAACCTGCAGCTGTCCCTGCCCTCCCGTGTGTGCACCCTCTTTCTCTGTGTCTGAGGTTTCTGTCCCTTCCCACCTTCTGCAGGCATGGACATCATCTTTGCTTCAGCACCGAGGGCCTGCACAAACATCTCCTTGAGCTGCTCGCCCTGGGTTAGTCCACTTAGAGAATCATAGAATCCCAGAATCCCTGAGGCTGGAAAAGCCCTCCCAGCCCATGGAGGCCAAGCTGTGCCCGATGCCCACCTTGTCCCCAGCCCAGAGCACTGAGTGCCACCTCCAGGCACTCCTGGGACACCTCCAGGGATGGGCACTCCAAACCTCCCTGGGCAGCCCCTGCCAAGGCCTGACCTCCCTTTCCATGGGGAAATTGCTCCTGGTGTCCAACCTGAGCCTCCCCTGGCCCAGCCTGAGGCCGTTCCCTCTCCTCCTGTCCCTGTTCCCTGGGAGCAGAGCCCGACCCCCCCGGCTGCCCCCTCCTCTCAGGGAGTTGTGCAGAGCCACAAGGTCCCCCCTGAGCCTCCTTTGCTCCAGGCTGAGCCCCTTTCCCAGCTCCCTCAGCCCCTCCTGGGGCTCCAGCCCCTTCCCAGCTCCCTTCCCTGCCCTGGACACGCTCCAGCCCCTCCAGGGCTCTCCTGCAGGACCCAGAACTGGACACAGCCCTCGAGGGGCCTCTCAGTGCCCAGCACAGAGGGACAATCCCTGCCCTGCTCCTGCTGGACACACAATTCCTGACCCAGCCCAGGTGCCAGGGGCTTCTTGCCCACCTGGGCACCCCTGGGCTTGTGTCCAGCCCCTGGCACCAGCACCACCAGGGCCTTTTCCACTAAGCCACTTTCCAGCCATTCTGCCCCCAGCCTGTATCCTGAAATTAGAGCAACTTCAAGGGGATGAAATGGAAAAATAACAGCATACAGGGAATTCAGATATGTGTCAGACCACTTTAGTGAGGGGCATATCAGGAGAGCTGTTCCACATAAGCTAAATTCTCTGTTTTCTCTGTCCAAGGGAAGCACCAGACACTTTGACAACACGAACTTGAGGCCCTGGCCCTGGCCAGGTGAGTTTAAGCCTGTGGAGCATTTCTTGCCTGAATCAGTTCTCTGGTTCCAGTGAGACAGTGTGTGGAGCAGCAAAACGCAGACATTGAAGATGACAGATTATTTACAGAAAATGTGTGGGTGTGTGGCTGTGTGTGTTTGTCTGCAGTGTTTGTGCTGCCTAAATGCCAGTGGCCATTTCACTACATTTATAAACTTTGCAGAGCGTTTAAACCATCCACAGGAAAATGTGGGGAGGTTTAAGAGTCAGCAAATTCATGACCTGCGTGGTTCTGGATGTAGCTGGCATGGCTCATTCTCAGCTGGTGCTAAATTTGCTTTCACAGTCAATACTGAAAAAAAAATTCTTTTATTGCACCATTACTGTGTTCTTGGTTTTCTAGTTGTTCACTTTTCGACTTCTTTGTTCTTTCTAGAGCCTATTTTTCCCAAGAACCTCCAACCCACCTGAATTTCACAGAACTCTTATTGCCTCAAAAATATTGCAGGAGTTTTTGCTGTAAGCTTACATTTTTTAAGGGGTTGTATAATACATTTTTCCATCTTCTGTGGTGTCTTCAGAAAAACATGTCAGGAGAAACATACTTAACACAGTAGAATTTAATTATGCATTAAAGTGCATCAAAATCCATGCTAGTCTGTGGACCAGAATAATGGCACAAGCATCTCCACAAAGATTTGATGGATTTTGGCAATATGTGTTTCTTAGAGTAGCCTGTGCTACTGCTTTGTTTTGGACATGCATGAAATCTTTATTTACATGAGTTCTTCAGTCACATTTACTCTGTCTGCATATAAAAAAATGAGAGCATCCCAACAATGTGCTTTCATGCATTTATCTCCAAGTTTATGATGAAAATGTGGTACCTATGTACTTACAGAACAGCAGACATTATTGGAGCTGGATTGCATTTTCTTCTTCCCCTTACTTTAAAGACCTACTTGTTTTAGTGATCTGTGATTGTTTGCTTCAGTGCTAGTGATTTATAGTACAGAATCATTCACTGCCAGTAATGGATATGTAGGTACTCACAATCCTTTTGATCATTCTAAGCTGAAGAAATCCTCCCAGTGGAAGATCATGAGGAAAAATCGAGTTCTAATTTTCCATTGATATATCTTCCCTCACTAGGTGGTGGCCTGGGTTCAATTTATCTAATATTGTGCAGAAAATTTGTGGCCAAAGGTAGGCTGGGACTCTAAGTTTTGGTTTTTCACATTGCCCACAACAAGATTGTCCTATGGAGGGGTCCAAGGGTCGTGTAGTTGTGTTATTTCACAAAACAGCTGCTTTAACATGAAAATGTCCTTTATTTTTATGATTAAATGGGCCCAGTTTCTTACATGCAGAATGCATTGTCTGCCCTTCTTTCCTCCTAAACCTGCTTTTATCAAATGACTGCAAATTCTTGCAGAGAGATTATAGAGTGACAGCTGCAGGAAACCTTCAGCTCTGCAAGAAAATGATTGATGGTCAGTGGTGGACACCTGCATGTTGTGCCCTTCTTGAAATGCGTTCATTTAATCTCAGGGGCATTCATTTAATCTAAACTGTGTTTTGCAAACTTGAGCACACTGAAGCTGAAGGGAAGTAGTATTTTTTTGACAGTATTCATTTGTGGGGAATAGTGTATAGCATGGAGTGTTTAATACTAAACCTGTCTCAAAGTAGAAAGATCTGGACATTTGCTGAGGATGAGATGTGCTTCCAAAGTCCTGTTCCTTAAAATGCAGGTAAAAATAGCCAAGCTCTTCCCTCTCAGACACCACTTAATTTGTTCACTCTCGGTGACAGTCGTTTAGTATTTCAGGGCCGGCAGAAGCTGCAACTTGCATCTCTTCGGAGAAGAAAATTTTATCTTCTGTCTCATTAGCTTCCCTCCAAGTTCGTAATTTTTTCCCTGTGCCAGGCAATGTTTGCAAAGCTTCCAACCTCAGAAATTCCTTATCACTTTCACAGTGCTGTCGCTGTTGCAGTGTGTTTTTCCATTGACTCCACCAGGCCAATAATGGCTATTTGTCAGTGTATCCAGGAGTTATATTGACCTGTATCGTGCCAAATTTCATCAGTGTATTTGCAATTCCCAAGCTTTTTGGCACGGGAAGCGCGTTACATAGTTGGCGACGCTCAGAAATTGCAGTTTCGTGGTGCTAGGAAAATAATCACAATAATACCGTATTTCCTATGTGCTAATGGAAAACATGAAGTTCTTTTAATGAATCCATAGGCTGCTGTTCTTATGGGGGCATTCGTCTCTCCACCCCCCCACCCCCCCTNTCTGACATTTCTGTGACCTCTTAGAGAAAGAATTAGGTGCACAGTTACCAAGCAACAGAAAGTCAGGCAACACACTTTCGAAACCCTCTAATTGCCCATAATGGTAAGAGCAGCATCCACGTTCACAAAGGCTTCATCTCCTTGGTACTTACTCTGCTGCAGGAACTCATTTACCTTTTATTGCCAGTGTGGTGTTAGGCTGTAACCACCAAAGGAGGAGTGGGAAGTCTGAAGGCTCTGGAGCCTTGGAGCTGCTCTGCATAGAGAGGGCCATAAGGATTGTCATTTTCACAATTCATGCCTCACATTTCACTTATCCAGAATATTTTAAGTGCTTAACTCGCAAGAGAGAAGGCACATTCATCTCTACAATATTAAAACCAAAGTGAACGTGAAAAAATAACTTACAAAGTCTTTCAAAGATTTAAATGAGAGACCAAAGAAAGGCTTTAAAGCACAATATATTCTGACAACTTATCCTCTAAGGATTTAAAATGACATGTTTCATGAGTCACACAATGAAATCTCTGTGGAGGGTAGGGGAGAAATACATGAATACATGTTTGAGACTTTGAAGGATTTCTTTTTTTTTCTCCTCCAGCTTGCAGCCTGACTGCATGCGAGGAGTCAAACTGTCCCCTCCTTGCATGGCATATCTGGGACACAGTGTGCCACTCCTTCCTGAAGCTTTTCCAAGCTTTTCCATTTTATCCAATGACTGTAGCAGTCTCCATCCACTTTTCACAACCCACTTCCCTCAAGGGGGATTCAGGAAGTGTTTCTCTTCAGGCACTGCATGGCTCCTCATGGAGACCATCATGAGGGGACAGTCCTAGTCTTTGCCCCTGGGCATTTTGAGTCCACCTCCTTGTTCCCTGTGGAAGATGGTGCTGGGACAAGTGGCAGTCACTGACTCCACTCTCCTGCTGCTGTTCCTTAGGGAAACCCTTTCAATCCTGGGTGGGAGAGGTGATGTGTCTGTGCTCCGGGTGTCAGTGATCTGCTTTCCCTCTCTCCAGCAAGGGGTAGTTTTTGTGCTCAAAAAGGGCTTCTTGGTATTTCTGTATATGCTTTCATTTATTTTCCAGCATACAGACATTGTTCATTAGAAACAAATAAAGCTCTGGAGCTTCCTTTTCATGTCATTTGCATTGGGGTTAACTCTGACGAAGTCAATAGACATTATATTGGCATAAATGAAGACAGGGCCAGAAACTAAAGTTTTTTGTCCCAAGATCTAAAGAAAACCACACTCTTGACTTGGCACTCTGAGCGAGAAACCACCTTGCACGTGAGCTGTCCCTCCAATATTTTTCTTTTCCTTTTGCTTCTGTCCTCCAGCAGAAATGAGGTTTAATGGGGTGGTATCGCACAGCGGAGGTGAAATGGCCAAGGGCTCAGCCATGCAATCTGTCACATGCTGTAGCTCCAGCCCAGCAAAGCCTGTAGGCATCCGACAGCTTTCAGAGAGTCTCACGAAATGATACAATTCTTCAAAATGAGCCATGAATTGCCGAGAAACCTGCACTCAGGCTAGGTGGGGACTCAGAATTTTGAGCTTAGGTAGAATAAAAAGAAGCTGAGGTTAAAGTATCTACGTGTACACAGACATTTGAGCTGTGTTTTTCTATTTAGGGCCTTTTTACTTCAATGACTCTGCAATTACCACCTTTTCCAGTGGAGTTACTTGGAAAAGACTATGTAGCTTCTTGTACCTGTCTAATTAACTCGTCTCATGACTGTAAGTGGGATGTACCATAATTTCCAATGTGGAAAGAACTTCTTTGGAACCATGTTCTGACAATTCAAGAATATTTCTGCTATTTTCAGTTCTAAGGGTGGGTATTGTTTGGAGACACACAGTCTGGAGGCATGAGAGGAAAGTGAGAGTTATTGTGTTTGCCCATTGCCTAAAATGAAGCTATTTTTCCTGGTTTTGGCTAACCTGTTTTTAATAGGAGTTGATCATACTGTGCATTAGAATTTCCATTAGGAATTACATGTTAGAAAAGCAGAAGTAGTTCTGGCTGAATTTGGATTTTTATCACTATAGGGTCCCTTAGAGAATATTTATTTTGAGTCTTGCTGTTAATATGGAAATATAAGTGGTATTCTCTTACAATTGTACTAACCCCTCACATCTTGCCCACTTTCCTATTATTATAAATTTAAATATTAAAAATGTAGTCAGCACTGCTGTTGGTAGGTACATCTGGAGAAAAATGCCGTGGTTCTCTCTAATTGGGCATGTTTTTGTTGGTATAAAGGTACAGGCCAGCAAAACAAGGGTTTTCTGTTGGAAATGAAGGGAAGATTAAGAGTGGGATTTTCATTGCTCACTCTTCTCCCCAGTCCAGAGGGGACACACATTCATATGTGTAACCATCCATATGTGTTCTCCCCACACTCTTTGTAAAAGCTTTGTAAGCCCAAACCGCTACCTTCTCTCTTTCTCTGAACATGCTACAAGGAGTAAGTCCAACATCCTTCTGATTTTTTTCCTCTTAGTGGTCAGCATTAGGCTGCACAGCAGAATAGTAACCATCTGCCATGAATTTTCTTTGCTGTTATTTCACCTTTGATAAAGTCCCCGAAAGATTTTTACTGGAACTTTAATCCCCCCCAGCTCACGTCCCCGGGCATTTGTACGTAAGTTACTTCAGAACACTGAAATGAGCAGTGTTGCAGCCATATCCTAATTAAGGGGTTCTACCTCTGTACCACAACAAATTTCATGGGCTCTTATGAGTCAACTGCCTTAGGAAGATGACAGATCTCTAGGGAAAATTTCCCTTTTCTGGTGCATGTGGGGGAAAAAAGAAGTGCATCTTTTAGAAAGAACAGGTTCCTCCGTATTGGAATGTCTCACAAAGCTGGGATCTGTGTGCAAATTAGCTAGATCTGCATGCAAAAATGTCCAGGGATTGGAAATGGGTTGAGGAAAACTGATCCCTTTTCCATTTTTGATATAATAACATACATTTATTTTTGTGAAGCTAAAATAAGTCTCCTTATGGAGGAAAGAGGATGGGGGTTCCTAACTTTTAGCCCCTTCCTCCACCTTCTTCATTCAGTTACCTGCAGAGTTAAACAATTCATTTCTGTGGGGAGCAGTGGTTCACTCTGTCCTCACAGTATTTTCAAAGTGGAGCAGGTCAGACCCTCATCTCCTTTGCAGCACAAACACACCTGGAAAGTTTTCTAGCTCTGTGTCCCTTTGGCCCTGATCTAGAGACCCCATTATTTTTCTGTATTCAAGGTGGAATCTAAAGCCGTCAGTAGAGAAAAATATGAAAATATCTCCCATTCTCAAATTCTGATCTCCTTTCTGTTGATGGCACTTCTGGATTCTGGACTAGCAGCCCTCAGCATCTCACCCTCTGCAGACTTCTTCTCTAGCTCTCAAAAATAGAAAATTGCTCTGGGATTTTTCCTGGAAGGCACCATGAGTTTGCAAAAATGATTGCTGCGGAGAACCTCAACTGAATAGCAACCCTTGTGAGTGTGCTCAAGAAAAACCACTCCTACATTGCTGTGGAGTGTAGCTGTAGCTGTATTTTATTTATTTCATGAATACCATGGAATATTACAGGCGTAGATTAGTCAGTCAAGTCAGATGTAGGTGGCTGGGGCTTTTGGCACTTGTTATGCAAATAGCAAACAGCAGTAGTAACTCACTCCTAAAGGTAATGACAACATATATCTGCTGCCTTATTTTGTGTGCTCAGTCTGTTCCTCGGAGCTGTCTGCACCTCGGGGCGAGTGTCAGGGGAAGACTTACTAGCTCCAGCCATGCACATGTAATATTAAAAAGCCAGGGAGCTGTAGATGGCATCTCCCTGCTCACTGTCACACCCTCCTCCTGAATGCAGTGAGTACCATTTCACAGCGAGGAATGGCCTTGTTACCCAGCTTGGAGGGTGGCAGCAGCACAGCTGTGACTGATTGCTGCTTGTCTTCATCTGCTTGGCTCCACAACTGTCACACTTTCCCCCTCTGACGTCTGAGTCCTGCCACAGATCATCTCGTGTCTGGCCCTAATTCTTGAGGATGCAGATCATGAGCAGCTTCTGTGTCTGGCTTTTACAGACCCGCTCCTGGAGGTGTGATCTTGGAAAGGGGGTTTGAGCAGGGGTTCAGAGAGGCTGAGGCAGTGGGGGACTGGCTAAGGTCCTCACAGCTGCTTCAGTCACTGCAGTGAGGAGCTGTCCCTGGGGCTGGTCCCTGTGGGCTCTGCAGAGCTGGGGTGTGTGCTCAGCACAGTGCTGGGCTCTGGGCGCCTTTGTGGAGCTGTCTGGGACATCCATCTGGAAAAGGGAGCTTTGAAGTGCACTTTGGGTTTGATTAATGCCTTGAGTGGCTACCTAGAAATAGGGACTAGACAGGAATAAGGGAATAAAGGTAGGTATTTATGTGAAAGGCCTTCAGAGGTACCCCCTGGTACCAAAGGCTGCATCCCAAAAGGACCCCAAGATGGATGACAAGTCACGAGTTCTTCACTTTCATAGGTTGGGTTCATTTGCATAATCAGCATAAATTCACCAATTAAAACTTTAGCTAATGATGTCATTTCTTCAATTTCTCCACCTCTCTAGAGGCACTAGTTTACACCTTTTGGGCCTAGGACAGTCTGAGTGTCCTTGAATAACAAGCTCGGAGAGGCATTGTTATGTCTAGCTGACATGAGAGAACGGAAGTTTCCAGGCTACAAGAAAGTTCAGAGTTACAATCAGGCAATACAGGATTTGGAGAATATAAAAGCTAAAACCTAAAGCATCATGATCACCCCAGGTGTCCCTGTTCCTGGTGGGGACACAGGGCCTGCAGTGATGGAGGACTGGCCTTTACAAGGGAACTGACACTATTTCCTGGGAACAGTTTTGTTTTAAAAAATGAAAGCTGTCTCTTCAGCCAGGATGAATGAAGATGGGAGGGAAAGATTTTTGTATTGGAGAGCAACATTCTACAAAGTCTCCATGCCCAAATTATTTTCAGCTTTGGCAACCAAGAAGCTGGGTCGTCAGAGTCAGAGCAGAAATAAAATGGGAGAAAATCTCAAACTGAGGATCCTTTCTTTTCCCTTCTGAACTTCCCCTACTCAAACAGATGTGGTTCTGTTCAGCTTTTTCTTTTTTTATTTTTTTTTTCCTGAAAAACTTTATATGAAAAGAGTTAAGCAGCCAGCTTTTTGACTTTGACTTGGCCTGTCCTCACTGCCAGGGAGAAGCTTTTGTCTTCTCACCTCAGATCCTTTCAAGCCATCCCTGTGTACCCCCTGCGTGGGCTCAGCATCCCTGTCTGTGGGCTGGATTTGCAGGGCATTTGCCACAGACCAGGCTTCCAACCTTTCAGGAGCATTCCTCACTCACAGTTTCCAAGCTCAGCTGGGGAGCAGAGTGCCTGGCCCTGTGAGTAGGGCAGCTTGACCCCTTCTCACTATACTGTTTTCCTGAGGAGAGCAGCTCCAAACCTTCATGGGTGACAGCTTTGCTGTCCCTCAGAGGTGACCTTCAATGCAGGTTTGGCTCGGGGTGGCCATTCTTGTGCACAAGCCCTTGGAGAGTGCAAGCTGTCACAGGGTGAGCAGGTTGCAAACTCCTGGGTGCTCCAAATTAGTTTTTAACACTTCTGACAGACTCTTCAGGTGCTTCACTCAGCTGTTCGCTCCATCTCTGAGTTTTTTCTGGAATGCTTTGCCAACAGACAGCAAGATCCTCTAAATAACCTTTTCCTCATCTCCTGGATGGCCCTCTAAGTAAAAGAAAATGAAAGTATCATTTTTGATGTAAATATGTTCCCTTTCTGGGTCTGCTTTTACAGATTGGATACATCTTATTGTCCTATTTACCCACAAATGAGAATGAGGCCAAATCTGATCCTTTTCAGAAGTGACACAGGTTTGATTTTCAGGCTCACAATGACATCTGAATGCTCTGACTTTATGGAAGCTGAGAACATTTTGCAGGAAAGAGGTTCTGTAGCAGCTCTTTCTCCTGAAGGCAGGGGTCTATTATGGTCTGTTCATGGTCTGTAGCAGAATTGATTGGTTTGATCCAGCTTCTGACGAGCCATTTCATTTTAACCAAGAGAGGTGCAATGTTTCCTCCTTGTTTTCCCCACAGCAGAGAAGGGTGGTGCACTGCCCACTCTGCAGTGGGTGGCAGAATGCAGGATACTGTGGGAACAGGGACAGGCACTGCCTTTGTCAGCAACCTCCAAACCTGCCCACAGCCCAGTGGACACTTTATATTTTACATCAAAGGAGAACCAAGGCTGGAAAACTCTGACTAAAGGCAGCTCTTGCAACCTGCTTTCCCAGGAGTGTGTGCTTGGTCCTGTCCTGTTCAGAGAGACCTCACAGATCGGAGCACGTGATTGCACAATGAAACCTGTGCATGAATAATGAAGTAGATTTATAGCTTCACATGGTTCCATTTTGTTTGACTTTTTTTTTTAAAGTGTTTGGTTGAGCAATGCAACGTTTGGAATGTAGTCCTTTAAAAAAGAATCCTGGAAGACTGAAATCAAATCACGTGAGACCTTAGTGAGTCCTTTGTACCAGTTGTCATTAGATTCCCAGTTCAGGTCTCAACCACATCAGCCCCATGAATGTCAGGGAGCAGTGACTGCATTTTCTTCTATCTATTATCCACAAAAAAAAGACTGGAAGACAGACATTGCTGTGGGGTCATACACTGTTTGCCAGCTACAAATGTTTGAAGGATATTTCTTAGATTTTATTTGTGACTTTGGGGAGTGTGGTCACTTAGAGATGTCACTGACAGGGACATAAACTTCATACATTCATGCAGAAAGACAGGATGAGTCATTGGTGGAGACCTGAATCTGCCACCTTGCAGCTGAAGTCATAATTTCACATCTGCAGGGAGTGAAATATTCAATTGGCAAATGATCCCATATCTGAAATGGGCAAAAGATTATATTGGCCTGCTTCTCTCATGAAGGTTTGAGACACAGCCTTTGTCCCTTGACTGGAATCATACAGAGGAATTCCTAGTTAGTAGTACACTTTTCTTTAAAGAGGAACAAATTTATCTGCATGTCCTGGACACTGGCATGGCCAGTTAAGGGAGCCCGCAAGAAAATGGAGAGAGGCCCCTTACAAGGGCCTGGAGTGACAGGAAAAGGGGAAATATATAATAGAATCATAGAATCACAGAATGGTTTGTGTTGGAAGGGACCGTACAGATCACTCAGTTCCAACCCCCTGGCACGGATAGGGACAATTGCACTATCCCAGGTTGCTCAGAACCTCATCCAACCTGGCCTTGAACATTTTCAGGGGTGGGGCATCCACAGCTTCTCTGGGCACCCTGTGCCAGGGCCTCACCACCCTCACAGGGAAGAATTTCCTCCTGATATCTAAACTAAATCTACTCTCTTTCAGTGTGAGCCATTCCCCCTTGTCCTGTCCCTCCAGCCCTTGGAAATTGTCTCTCTCCATGTTTTCTGTGGCTCCTTCAGGTCCTGCAAGGCCACACTGAGCTCACCCCAGAGCTTCTCCTCTCCAGGCTGAACAATCCCAGCTCTCCCAGCCTTTCCTCCCAGCAGAGCTGCTCCATCCCTCTGCTCATCCTGGTGCCTCCTCTGGGCTCTCTCCAGCAGCTCCACGTCCTCCCTGTGCTGGGACCTTCGAGGTCTGCAGCTGATATCTACTCTCTGTGTCATACTATAAATACAATAAATATTTGACCATGCAAGAGTCATTTGTTCCTGCCCCTGACAAATGGATGCTACTTTTGGTGTCTATAACAGCTTCTTGGATGAGCATAAATAATAACAAGTGAATCAAGAGTGAGGATGGAAATGGAAATTCAAGACAATGTGAAAGAATTCCAAGCAATGAAATTCAAAGGCTGAGAATAAAACCAGTCTGTGCAGTCTGTGGGCAAGTGGGGGGTGGGTGCTGCACAGACTCCTGGCTCACCCACTGGCACTGACACTGATTTGGGACGAGTGGCATTTGGTCCAGCGCTTTAAAGGTCTAATGACATCTCCTGCTGTCCCAGCTAATAAACAAGAGAGGTGTGGACTGGCTGTGTGCTGATTGCAGTTTATGAAATGAACAGCAGGTGGGAGAGAAGCAATAGGCATCCTCCTAGACCTCCAGCTAACAATGCCACATCTGACAGTATGTAGCCTGCTAGACCCGAAATCAAACCTTTTATACCACGCTCCTTGGAAACGGGGAGGGGTGGGAAGGAGCAGAGTGGCAGGGCAGAGGAAGGGGGAAGGTGGAATAATGGGATTTGTGTATGAGATTATTTTTCTTTTTGCTCTCTTTGGTCCTTCTTTTCCCATTTCACACTCATATTTCTCTGTTGCCTGACAGTTTTGTCATCTGTCGGCCTTTCCCAAGCAGTCTGTCTCCAGATGATATCTGCCTACCTTGGTGGCAGGCACCTCCCTGACTATTCATCTGTCTCTTGCCTCCTGCCTTTATGTTGTGTCAATCTGTTTATTTCGAATCCGTTTCTCTGCGCCCCATCTTGCTCCTGTCCTTACGCCTATCCATCTATCTCCATTAAAATCTCAATATTGAACATCAATAAAAACAACACAGCCTGTTTGGGGAGGAGGTCATTTGTGTGATGCTTTATGACTGACTGTTGATTTGTGGTCAAACTCCACGGTCATAAAAGGGGCTGCGCATCAGGCAAATGACATAAAATGCACACATCAGCAATTAAAATCAGCTGTATTATCTGGGCACCCAGCAGGGCTGCCTAGTTAAGGCCCTGCCAACGTTTTGATTATTACAACTCCGTACAAGAATTCACGCTGTTCCTCTCTCCTCACCCCCACCTCTGATACCTGACCCTTCCTCTCTTTCTGTGCGCCTCACGGCTGACCCTGCGCTGGGATCTTCCCCTGCGCGATGGAGCTCCCGCGATCTTTCCTTCCCTCCCTCCAAGGCATCGCAGTGCCATGCCAAATTCTCTCTCCCCCTCTCCTCGCTAAACATTTCTCCGCTTCGGGATTCCTGCCGGCGGCGATGTTTTCCTACCTGCCGCGTCCATCCCAAGCGCCTCATCCCGGCGAACCCCACCTGCCTCTCTCCCTGTCCTTCCCTTTGCTCAGCCCGCCCCGGCTCCCTCCTTGCAGGGCAAGGCGTTCTCATCACCCGAGCGCCGCCGGCTGCCGGCAGCGGCGGGGAGGACGCCAGGAGCTGTGCGGAGCTGCCGGACTGCAGCAGGAGCGCCGGCTCTGCCTGCCCGCAGCTGCACGGAGAGGGTGTCTGTCTCCATCACCTTCACGCTGGCTGCACGCTCTCACATCCCTCCTCTCCCTGTGCCTCACCTTTCTCCTTGCTGCATCTGACTCCCTCCCTCCCTCTTCTCTCATACCTTTTTTAGTCTCCCTGGGTATTGAGCTCCACCACGGAAATGTTCCCTGGATGTGCCACCCTCTGTTCCCTCTGTGCTGCAGTGTATTTTTGGAGCCACTGGGCCATCTACCACTTGTAGCATCTGTTGAAAAGACCTTGTGGTGCACAGACTCTGTGGTTATATCTGAGCACTCACCTGTCTTCGCATCACTGTGTATCCCTTAATTGTAAGCACTTAGGCTGCCTTTAATGAAATGATTTCAGAGTGGAAACTCTAAGGTAATATTTAATTTAGTGCTGTGGGGTTTTTTTTGGTGTCTGGCCAGTAGACACTCTTTAAAGTAATTCTATGCCTCTTATTTTTCACTGTGAGGGTGGTCAAACACTGTCACAGGTTTCCTAGACAAGTTATGGATGCCCCATCCCTACAAGTGTTCAAAGCCAGGCTGGATGGGTCTGGTGGAACATGTCCCTGCCCATGGCAGGGAGGCTGAAGCTGGATGGTCTTTAAGGTCCCTTCCAACTCAAACTATTTTATGGTTCCATGATTTTGTGATGTAGATTTCCTTTTGGTCGAGCAGTCGCAAAAGGGGCTGGAGAACTTCCTGCACCCTCTTTGTGGACATCTCTGGTCATGGAGTGATTCAGAGATGGTGTCACCTAACCACAGGCAGGAAATGCCATTTGAGACTCTCCAGGGTATCCAAAACACCAGCCAGCAGCTGGAAGGCCCTAGAAGAGGCATCTATGGGGACTGTGACTAAATGAACTCCCTCCTGCTGCTGAATCTTGCAGTGAGTGCCAAAACTAGGCTGCCCTGAGGACACACCCAGATTCCACACTGTGGCCTTCCCACCTGGTAAGAAATTCTCCTGCAAGGTGCAGGAATGGGCAGGTTTAGATTTTTCAGCTGCTTTATTCCTCTGATGTCTTAGGTTTTAACTTTTATATTTTTCAAGGCCTGTACTGCCTAGTGTGTACCTCTGAAGATTCGTGTGGCATGTGAGCTGCTGTTCTCTCATGATGGTCAGACACTACAAACCTCTCTGGGTTTGCTCTCCAAGGACACTCAGATTGTCCCAGGCCCCAAAATATTGAAACTAAGGCCTCTGAAGAGTAGGGCAAACTTGGGGTAATTACATCATTAACTGAAGTTATAATTGGAGAATTAACCCTGATATGCAAATGGACCAAACTTAAAAAAGGGTGAAGAACCCGTGACCCAGGGTCCATCTTGGGTGGAGCCTCTGGCCTGCCCAGGGGGTACCTTTGAAGGCCCTTCAAATAAATACCTGCCTTTATCCCCTTATTCCTGTCTAGTCTCTGTTTTTAGGTGGCCATCTCAGGCATCACCTCCATACTAATTAGTTGCCTTCTGTGTAGCCTTAGGAGACCAACTACTGGTCCAATAGTTAAGGGAATGAGGAGAAGGAAACCTTTGAGATGTTTTGGCAATCTTTGGATGGATTAGGCGGAACTCCAGAGAAAAGCCACCTGCTTCCCAAGAAAACTTCTGCAGTCCTTGAGATTTGAGCCTACATAACACCCCATTAACTCTCACAGTCTTTGTTACAGGAGGGTCATTCCCACTGGCAGACCAGGATAAGGGAACAATGCACCAGCTTGTGCTGCCCACACAGTGCAGAAGGAAGAGATTTTACTGGATGTTTTGCATGAAATGCAGATTTTTGCATGAAGGGTACAAAATAATATTTTTCAGTGGTGATTTCCCAATTTTCAACCCCTGATCTGGCTTGCTTAGATATATGTCTTACATAACACATGATTATAATTTTCTGGTAGAAGTTTTAGAATTATCCAAGGTAATTAAAGAGGAAAACCAAGGGGAAAAAACACCTTTTAATTCTCCTTTTCCTACTGTCTAGCATGCAAAGAAATAAAATCACCCAGGCAGCTGCACACCCCTAACTTTGCAATTGCTGGAAATGAGTCCTGCTTACCTAGAGCAGTGCTTCCATTTCCAACCACAGCAAGGCTATCCTGGCCTTGCTGGAACCAGTGACAAAATTCTAACTAGCTACAGTGCTGCTGGATCCAATATTCATGGCAAATCCCTATGCTCCAGATGGTGAGGAAGATTTCCATTTTCCATGTGTGTTATTTCCATGTTTTGTAGATTCACAAACATATTTTGCTTTAATCTGTGGTATTTGTTTTATTGTGACAGTGAACAGTAAATTATGCCTTAAAACTGACACTTTCAAAGCTCTGAGACCAGCCTTAGAAATGTTTCATAAAGTTGTCTGCATGTTTGCCTAATGTTCAGCTTTAAAGCTGCTTATATGTGCTCAGTATTGTGTGAGGTCAAGCCAGGAAGGTGAGGCTGCTTGCTGAGTCACCCCTAAGCAAACAGGGGCCTTCCTTAAATGCACAGAATCAGAGAATCACAGAATGGTTTGGTTTGGAAGGGACCTTAAAGATCATCTCATTCCAATGGAAGGCAGGGCACCTTCCATTAGACCAGGTTGCTTGATGTCCCATCCAAACTGGCTTTGATTGACAGGGATTTATACCCCATCAAATCATTTTTCACTGATTTATTTTGGTGTCTTTTTCTCCATTCCTTTATGATACAACAGGCCAAATGAGGTGTATTTCTCTGGAAGGAAAGAAGAAGTGGTTTTCCTCTGTGTGTGATACAAACCTGAACAAACATTTGTCTGTATGCTACTTGGAAAAGTGGAGTCAGCATCTGACCACAAAGGGAACAAGTTAAATAGTATTAACTGAGGTGGAAAAGCAGGGGAAAGGCCCACCTGGCCAAAAGTGTTTCCCACTCCTTTGCAAGGGTGTGACACGAGCATGGCCTCACACTCGAGGGTGTCAGCAGGGTGAGGCATCTGGGCCTGGGAGAAGTTTTCCCTCCTCCAGAGCAAGCAGCTCGGCTGCTGTAGAGTGAAGTAGGAGGAGATGGAGGGGGAGGATGAGGAGAGAGCACTGCCCCACAGGGAGGAATGCCAGGCAGCTACAGGAAGAACAATTCCAGGGCTTAACTGAAGTCCAGGGAGAGGACAAGATGATAGCACAGGGGGCTTGTTGCTCTTACCATGCAAAGAGGCTGCATTCCATGAGCTGGAAGGGTACCTGCCTGAGGAGGCAGGCAGGGAAATGACACTGGGGTGTGGAGTCTCCCTCACTGGCAGACACGAGGCAGGAGCCAGCAGCAGGGTGCTTCCAGGAAACTTGCCTCTCTCTCTGCAACCTTTAGCAGCCTCATCTCCCCTCCGTGGCAGAGATTGGAGGGACGTGAGGGCTGTGCTGATGAGGTGATGCTTGTGCTGATTGGGAGGTTCAGTGGTGAAACTCTTTTCATCAGTGTGCAGGTGCCTGGTAATGCTCCTGGCTGCTGTTTGGGAAGAGGTGTTTTGCTCCCCTTTTAGTTTAGAGAGGTGGCCAAACACAGAAGAAATTAAACATCAAAAATGCATGTTGGGAGGATTCGAGATAAGCTAACAAAAGCCAGGAAATTCAGGGCTGCTTTCAGTTTAATGCTGTGATTTTTACCAGCCTGGGAAGAACAGGGAAAAGAGTAGTCCCAAGGTCACTTCAAATTACAGGGCTTTGTGCAACATTGCTACTGCTAACAGAAGAGTTGAGCTGGCAGAGGAGAGTTGCAGAGGTAGAGGCCTATAAAATGCATTATTAAAGAAAATCTGAGTGAAATGGCAACCAGAATGGAAAACAGCAAATAATACTTACAGCATAAGAAATTCATTTCAGTTTTATGGCCTATAGCTTGGGTATAAATATAAAGCATTGCATTAAAATTCATGATAACAGATTGTAGTCTTCTCCCCTATGTGCACCACTGCAGACATTGTGCTTGCAAGAGAGTTGTGCTGAACAATTTAGGGACAGGATTGATAACTCCTGTGGCACTTTGTGGTGTCTTCCTCCATTCACCACTTCAAAAGTAGCCAACAAGCAGCAGCACCATGCCCGGTGACAGCCATCCAGATAATCCAGCCTGACATCAGGAGTCAAACTGCTGCAGGTGCTGAGAGGAGCTGTGCTGCTGCATGGCAGTGGGGGACATGGAGGGACATGCCAGCCTCCCCCTGTCACTGCCAGCTTTTTGATCTTCTGCAATCTTAATGAGTTATTTTCTACAACTCTAATGTATTCGAATTCTCTTTAAGATTATTCCAGCCAAACTGGACACGTATCTATGTGAAACAGAAGTAGCAGCAACACAGCTAAGATTTTGTCACAATTTTCCCTTTTAAGACAGCTTTACTAATCTTCTCACTCTGCTGCTACTGGGGGTTTTTGGTGTCGTGTGTGAGAGACAGAGATTGCTTTCTATTTCCCAGAATTTCCTGGAAAACATCATTAAAATTGTCAAGGTGGGATGGGGATGGGTGGTGTTAGCCAGTATGTGGAGGGCAGGGATGGATGCAGCTGCTTTTCCTGTGGCTCCAAGTTTGAGAAGCAATTACTGTTCCTAACGTGTCAGTACGACAGGGGTGACGTTCAGCAGCCTCTGGTGGGACATCATTTCTCAGTCAGTTGACAGCTTTGAGAAACTTGCCTGAGGTATTTATTATGTTTGAACAATATTGTAAAATGTGTTTGATATCCAAACTTCATGATTACTGGCCTGAGCTCCGAGTTCATGTGATGTTTCCTGTGAAGCTAATGTGCAGCACAGAGCTACTTTGCATTAGAATACTCTTTGATTTAGCAGTGTGAGCAAAGTGCTGCTGTAGGGAATACCTGAGCTGAGGAGTTATCTGAGTTTTCTTTCTCCAAAAAAGACAACAGGGTTCTTCAAAAGACAAGGAACATTTTGTAGTGAACATGTTGTGAAACACAAATGGCATTAGCATTGTGATTTGGAGAGGCAGGAAAAACTCACAGTTCTGATTGCCTTGGATTAAGGCTCTGTCCGTGCCTTTACACTTCCAGTTTCTTGTCCAGATTCACTAACAGATTGCCCAGAGAGGGTGTGGAGTCTCCCTCACTGGAGATAACGCAGAACTGTCTGGACACGACACTGTCCTGTGCTGTGTGCTCTGGGATGGCCCTGCTGGAGCAGGGAGGTGGGACCTGGTGACCCACTGTGGTCCCTTCCAGCCTGACCCATCCTGTGATTCTGTGACTCTCAGTGGCTGTCAGTGCAAGGAAACTCTAAAGAGTTGTTCAGTTATTTAGTTTTTATTTAGTTTCTCACAGCAGGCTACTGAGGGGCTCTGGAAAGCAAAACAACTCTCTCCTGCCTATGCGTGATGTGCCTGCACGAAGCTTTGTGTCTTTGAATCAGTGTTTGATGGGATAAACTCATATTGATCCCTGTCAGTTCGTGCATTTTGCTTGCTCCATTCAGTGAGGAAACTTCTAATGGTCACCAGTTTTGCGAGGATGTGGTTAATGCTGTAAACAAAAATACTTAGCACTGTTCATCAGCAGGACGACCTTGGGATGAGCTGCCTGGAGGATGTGAGCTTCAAACGGGTGGACAGCACCGTGCTGAGGAGGAGCACGTGCAACTGGAAATGTCAGCTCTGGCTCCATGGCAGGCTGTGCAGCTGGGTGCATTTTACACCGGACAATGCTCCTTTCTGGGAGAGGGACAGGGAATGAGTTCATCATTCAGGGGCTGCATTCAGCAGCACACAATCCCCAGTGAGTCACTGCCGAAATGATGGCAGGGCAGGAAATCACAGCTGCCTCCGGTGCAGTTATCAGATATTCCCCCCCGCTGGCAGCCACGGCCGTCCCCAACACAAGCAAGAGGTGATTTTTACCCTCTCCTTTGTCTAGGTCTGAATCAAGCCCAGGACTTCTACCCCCTCTATCTGTACAGAGAGGTTTTTTAAAAAAATGATATGAGCCATGTGTGACCAGTGTGGTGACAGCTCCTGTGGGCAGGAGTCAGGCAGCAGCAAAAGCTCTGAGATGTATGAATTGCACAAATTAATCTTTTGGGTCAACTTGGAACCTAAAGTTGGGAAAGGCTAATGTAGCTAATTTCACTGCTAATCAATTTAGCAGCATCATCCAGTTAATATAGTTATGTGTTAATCCTATATGATTTTACTGGACTTTCCCAAGGGCCTCCAGTAGGATGTTCTTTCATGCTAAAAGCTCTGTTTTTTTCCCTTTCACTTGCAACTTTGAATGTGCTGTTCTGCATTTTCAGAACAAAACTCAGCAGCGTGCAGAACACTGGTGGTATAAAGCAGGATGAAATAAATTAAAGTTATTGCAGTACAGATAGTGCAGGGGACACCACATTACTTTACTTCTTTTCATGTTTAATCCTTAAAAAAATCCCTCCACTGAGATTATCTGATTACTCTTCTCTGGATGATATTTTGAATTTTGTCAGATTTCTAGTCTAGTTTGCTGGGCATACACAATTAAAGGAAAGCCTTGACTGTGGCATTATAAATGAAGTAAATATATTCGAAGCCAGGAGTGGGGATAAATTCAGAAATACAGCAAAGTCTCCAGGAGGGGCAGAGATTGGATGCACTGTCTGGGTCAATAATCCGGCTGTGGAGGGGAAGCTGGGACAATATGAGCCTTTCTCTACCACTCCTGTATGAAAATGTACAAATCAACTTCTCCAAGGCCCTGGGTGAATGGGGCTGCCCCCACTGACAGAGAAATTCAAGTGATGTGGGAATGACCTCCAGACCTTCTCTTGCCCTGAAGCTCTCCAGCAGAAGTGGCATTAAGAACAAGCCTTTCTGGACTAAATGGTTTGTCCATTTTGGGGTGACTGTACCCACTGGCCAGGTACTTCCCATAATTTTGAGCTGACTGTGTCTTGGCTCACACTGCAGCTCCCCGAGCAGATACAGGAGCTTTCAGAGGCAGCTCAGAAGTGATTATGAACATCTGACCTTCTGGATCCATTGTTAGTGAGAAACAAAGAGTTTGTTTAATCATGGTCCTAGGAGCTTTTGCCATTCCTTCACGGAATCACAGAATCCTTTAAGTTGGAAAAGACCTCCAAGATCATTGAGTCCAACCTTTGACTGATCCCCATCTTGTCACCCAGCCCAGAGCACTGAGTGCCACATCCAGACCTTCCTTGGACACCTCCAGGAATGGGGACTCCATGACCTCTCTGGGCAGCCCCTTCCAGTGCCTGACCATGCTTTCCATGAAGAAATTCCTCCTGATATCCAACCTGAACCTCCCTTGGCACAGCTCAAGGCTGTGTCCTCTTGTTCAGTCCCTGCTTCTCTGGGAGAAGAGCCTGCCCCCACTCAGGTCCAGCCTCCTTGGGGGCATGAGCAGAGCTATAAACATGTATAGATGTGTTATCTTCTGTATGGTTTTTTTTCAGTGTTCTGCAGGAATGGGTAGAGAAAGATATAACGTTAATTTGCTGGTTGTTTGTTTTGAAGGAATTGAGATCACCTGTCAGCCTGATAAAACAGCTTATGAATCAAAACTGGAAGTTTAAAGGGGAGAAACAAGGGTAATGTCATCCCATATTACAGAGATGGACTTAACCCAAGGAAACGAAGGGCTGGGGAACACAACACAGCACAAAGGAAATGTTGCAAAAATTGTAGCTGGGACTTTTCTCTTTGGATGATCAGAACAGGGTGGTATGCACACATATTCTGAGCCTTAAATCCTCTCTTTTAATCTTTATCAGACACAACTATTTCCAGGGAATGAAGGCACTTGGTACAAAGGGAAGGGTGACATGACAGGAATACCTGTAAGCAGAAGCTGTCATGTGGTTTTGATCATTTTGCTGCTGTAAAAAAAAAAAACCAACATCTTGATGCATCTTGTCTTTCAAGAAATAACCATAGTTGTGTCTCTCATGCTGTCTAGTTGCTTGTTAACACCCACTTCTCCAGACCTTTGTGCTTTCCAGCTGCTACAGATGGGATAAGCTGTGGTGCCAGGCAGCCTTTGCATATTCTGGGCTTTCCTGTGTGGAACAAGAGAATAAATTGAGAAGCAAATGGGGAATATAACACAGTACTATATGGGAGACAGGAGGGTGGGATTGTGGGGATGGTGGAGAGGTATTTATTAAGTCTCAGAAAGTGACATTGAAGGAATAAGCCATACTGTTCACTGGTTTTTATTTCAAAGTTTTTTGTTACCCAGGAGTTCTGCAGTCTTTGAGAACACCAAGAGAAATCAGCGGGTTCACCAATCCAAGAAACAGTTTTTTATAAACATGTCAGATGGTGACCAAACTGCGTTCAATTGCAAATGCACCCAAGGAAGCAGGAACACACCTACGAGAGAAACCACAGGCACCATCTGTCTTTATTTAGGAAGTGCAGTCTTCCCACTTCTTCCCCTTTCTTTCCACTCCCTTCCTCTCCAAATCACTCCCAACTATCAGACTGTCCTTGAATAAAGCTCTCTAGTTCTGCCAACAGGTTTCAGTGCAATAACAACAAAAAACACCTTATTTTTTTCTACCTTATCATTGTGAAGTTATTCAGCTACTGAAATTACATGTCCACCTTTCACATGCTGTAAATTCCCTTTTTCTTGATGGGGAAGTGAGTTGTGGGAGACAAGAATCACAACCAATATTTCTTAGAATTCTTATCATTCATTAAGCTGCTATTAGGGATCAAAACAAGCTGTTATTGTTAATGGCAAATAACAATTCACAGATCACACACACTCCAGCAGTGGACCTGCACAACCACAGACCAGCTGGAACAGCAGCTTTGGGGCCATTTACCCAGAAGCAGAGGGTTGTACTGTTGTCCTGGTGGCTCATGTGTGCAGGTGACATTTGATGCTCGTGTGTGCACATGACCTTGAACAAATGCAGCAAACTCCTGGTCCTGTGTTCATCAGTTCTTGCAGGTTCAAGAAAAGGATCATTAGTCCCCAGGGCTTATCTGTTCTCAGGAAGTTTTTATTACTTACATTCTCAGCATGTATTTTTATTTTTGGAATAATGTTTTCTTGCAACTTCTTTTTCCACCCAAATTTATGGGCACCAGTAGCACCCACTCGCATGGAAAGGGCCTTTATGATGCCAGAGCTTTACATTGTAAAGTTTACTGCGTATTTTATTAACCTTAAGAAGCAATACCTTAATGACATGCAAGCAAAGAGAAATAGTGGCAGTCATCACATTCATCCATCACTTCTGCCAAACACCGTGCTGCAGTAAGCAGCATAAGCTCACAAAACATTTCTCCGAGCTGTGCCATGTCAGTTCAGTTTCTGCAGGTTTGCACTGCAAGATCAACCCCTGACTGCTTTCAAGGGGCTGTAGCTGTTCTGGATGAAATGGACACAGCAAACAGATCCACCATCACCTCAACATTTTTCTCCTCCCTCAAAAGTGAATCAAAGCCAATACCATTTTTAAAGGTTAAAATATTAGAATTGATGTGAAAATCCAGACATAAGCAGTAACATCTGCCCTACCCTGATGATACTCAAATATTGAAAGTTTTTAAGAATTGTGATTAGGCAGAAAAATGATGTGTTTATCCTCCCTGAATTGTGGAGTGAGGATTGATTTTGCATCTTTCCTGCTCCCATAGTTTTTCCCCTGTACTTGGCACTGGTTTGGCTGCACCTTAAATCCAGTATTCAGTTTTGGGGCCCTCCCTACAAGAAAGACATTGAGGGGCTGGAGCGTGTCCAGAGAAGGACAGTGGAGCTGGGGAAGGGTCTGGAGCACACCAGGAGCAGCTGAGGGAGCTGGAGGTGTTCAGCTGGAGAAAAGGAGGCCCAGGGGAGACCTTATTGCTGTCCATGACCACTTTGAGAGGAGGCTGTATCCAGATGGGTGTCAGTCTTTTCTCTCAGGAAACAAGTGTCAGGATGAGAGAGAGCCAGGGGAGGTTTAGACCGGATATTAGGAAGAATTTCTTCACAGGAAGGGTGGGTAAGCATTGGAACACAATGTTCAGGGAAGTGGAAGGGTCACCATCCCTGGAAGTGTTCAAAAACCCTTGGGATGGGGCACTTGGGGACATGGCTTACTGGTGAACATGGAGGTGGTGCTGGTTTAATGGTTGGACTTGATGATCTCAGAGGTCTTTTCCAACCTTAACATTTTTATGATTCTAAATTGCTCCATTTCACATTTAAAACTCCTTCCTACGTGAAAATGCTTTTCCAAACATCTCTGTCTTGGCTGGACTTCCTCAGCAAGAACAGGGAAATAAAGGTGGTGTTGCGGAGACCAACAGGGTGACTCTCCATGGCAGAAACATTTCACAAGGTCAGAGAAAGTTGGTTGAAAGATGAAGTGACTCTCTGATCTGGGCAAGTCAGGCAAGGGACGAGCAGTTCTGGATTAACATAACTGCATCCCAAGCCATCCTCAAGATTATTGTGGAAACTGAGGGCAAGGAACGTTTGCCTTGTTTGTCATGATACTTTTGGTGAAGAGTGGTTGTGCTGGATAACCATGCAAAGTACAAACACAGTGGCTTTCTCCGAAAAGGTCCTTGAAAGATAAATTTTGCACCAGAGCATGCTTTGGATTGCAGAAGTAGGGAAAGGTGTGCCTGTTTCTCTGCTGCTGGGGTCTGCACATGCCCTGGTAGAAGGCAGTAGTCCCATTTCTATAAGTCATTGTCTAGGAAGAAAACCAGAGAAGGCAAATGCAGAGGCACTCCTGGAGTGTTACCAGAAAAAGGGGAACGAGAAGAGCGCGTTTGTCTACCAAACAGAGGATGAAGGACTGGGAAGGTGGTGGTACCTGGAATTGGAGAGAAGTCCCCAGTTAAGCCTGGGAAAACAAATGCCCATGGCACATATGTGAGTAGCTGCTATGTTTGGTGAACGCTGAGAGACACGACTTGTATCATATGTTTTGCCTGAGATTTGAGTGACTACTCAAACATATGTTTCACCGTCCTTGCTCTTCACCAAAGCGTCTTGACAGACGGATGGGCTCTAAACCATTCAGTTCTTTCCCCAGTTACTCTATTATGTGGGACATGTCCTTCTCTGCAGTTTTAGAGCCAAAAAACCTAGGGAGTGAATATGGAACCCACTGCTGTCCATTTAGGCTTTTTCCTGCAGTGCACTTGCACATCCATGGGATGGTCTTGGATAGTCTGGCTTGGAAGAGAAGGTTCTGCTTGTGCATATACATCATGATGCATATTCCAGCATTTTTTGTGGCATTTTACAACATCCACAGCTTTCCAGTGACATTTGTCATCTCCTTGGTAAGGTGGGAACAGAGAAAACAACAGAATTAAAAAGGGAATGCTTTCTCTTTTTGAACATTTTCTTCTTTCAGAAGCGGAGTCTGAGTGCACCCGGGAAATACAGGGCAACCAAAGGAATGCAAAAAGTTTCAGTGATGGCCATAGAGGAGATTTCTGTCTCATTTTTCCTTCCTGCCTGCCAAATTAGTAATAAAGCACATCTTCACCACACAAGACTCATGGTCAGACTAGAAAGGAAAGACTCTCTTTTCCCAAAATTCCATTCCAAACTAATTTCCCAGCAAAATTTATTATAGTTAATCCAACTGTTAGCAGACCACAAGAAATGAAGCAGTTCAAATAAAGCCCTGGCCAAGAAAATCAGGGGTGCTCATGCTCTTTTCCAGGTCCTTATTTTCCAAGCCATTTGCATGATATTTTAATGCACTCATTTCCTGAGACCCGCCCCTTCTCCATCATTTACATTCTTCTCCAACAAACCATACCACTGGGAGTCTTGCAGAAGTCCTGAAAGCAAATCCTGCATTTATTGACTTTCAGCTTGTGGAATTGGCTGTGTTAATCTGAAAACTGGTTCTTCCTATTGTTTCCTGGTGAGTAAAGGACTTTGGCTTCACTGGATTCAGAACTTCTGAAGTTCTTCCAAACTTCTTTGCGTGTCTTTTCAGTTTGAGACCTCTGCTCTCTGCAGGTCTTCCACAAGTCTCTCCTGTCCTCCAAGTGTTCTAGGACATGTCCTTCCTCAGGAGACCTGTCCTCAGTTACAGGAACCTGTTCTAGTCTGTTCAGCCAGTTTCTCCTCCAAAAAGCCTTTTTTCCTTAATGGAATCTCACTGCTTCCAAGTGTTTCCAAAACACAGAGCCATGTCTCTGAAATGTGACCTGCTTTGTCCAGAGAATAACCACATTATGTGATTTTAATTTTTGCTTTAACTTTGCCCTTAGAAGATGAAACTGAACCACAGAACTGTAAAAGCATTGCTTGAAAGGGACCTCTGGAGATCACCTGGTCCAGGCTCCTGCCCCTGCAGAGCAGAATCACCACCACTGAATCAGGGCAGCTGTGGCTTTGTCCATCTGAACCCTGATGAAGAATCTGTGGTCCTTCTGGTTGATGTGTCCCATTGTTGCCCTGCTCTCCTGGAGAGAAGAATTTGGCTATGTCATCTTTGTCAAAATGCTCATTGAGTAGTTGTTGACTGACAGAACTCAAGGAGTGTTTGGACAGTGCTCTCGGGCACAGGGTGTGACTCTTGGGGATGGTGCTGTGCAGGGCCAGGAGTTGGACCCCCTGATCCTTGTGGGTCCCTTCCAGCTCGACATATTCTGTGGTTCTGTGATCTACTGGATGATCCCAGATCCTCCCTCCATCAATTTAAACAAGCTTAGTTCCCTCAGCTGATGTAGGCCTCCCTCAGCTGATGTAGGCCCTGGGCCAGCCTTTTGTCCTCCACTGGGCCCCCTACTTTTTCTCCTTTTGAACTGGGGTTCCCCAAGCTCAACGCAGTAATTCAGGTGTGCTCTGACCGCTGCTGAAAAAAGGAGATTCCTAAGTTCCTTTGATCCCCTGACCTTGCTCCTCTGATGCAGCCAAGCACGTGGCTTGTTTTATTTGGGTTGAGGCCACACCAGTGTCCACCACAACAGATAAAGTTCAGCTGCTGCAGAGACAGTTGCTCCTCACTTGGTACCAATGGACAGAGTTATTCCATTCCAAACTGAAGAGCTTTATGCTTCTTCTTCACCCCCATAAAGTTTCTGTTCATTATGACCACAAACTTTTCCCAGCCCCTCTTATAGGGGCCTACAAGGAAGCCAGAGGGGAGCCCTTTTTCAGGAGCTGTAGTGACAGGACAAGAGGGAATGGGTACAAACTGAAGCAGGCCTGGTTTAGATTAGATATTAGGAAGAAATTCTTGACTGTGAGGTTGATGAGGCCCTGGCACAGGGTGCCCACAGAGCTTGTGGCTGCTCCATCCCTGGCAGTGTCCAAGACCAGATTGGACATTGGGACTTGGAGCAATGTGGGATAATGGAAGGTGTCCCTGCCCATGGCAGGGGGTACGAACAAGATGATCTTTCAGGTTCCTTCCAACCTAAACCATTCTGTCATTCTATGATTTCTCCCCTGTCCACACAGCCCTGCTGTGGATGGGTTTGGCAGGAAAGGGGAAGAGGAAATGTTCCACATCTACTGCATCCCTCAGAAAACTCTCTCTAGCTCAGACTGTTGAAGGTATTTCTGTGCCTGAGAGTTTGTCACTCTGTGCTGGTGTCTCATCTGTTTTTTGGGAGCACAGAGCTCCTGGGTGCTGTGCTCAGGGATGTGCTAGCCCTGCACACTGTCCAGGCTGAGGGAGCAGGGGGATTACCCAGCTGTGTCCTCTGGCTGCATGGGCAGAGATGTTTGTGCTATCAATAATTCCTGGGAAATTCAGCTGTTAGCGAGCAAAATGTGGCTTCTCCATTGTGCTGTGGGTAATACACTCTATTGATCAGAATTCTTCACTAAAGCACTGGTAAAATGTCTAATGACATGTCTGAGAGAGGAGTGCCTGGTGCCTCTGGTCCCTCCCACATTGGACTGAAATGCCCTCTGCACTCAGAGAACCTAAAGCACTTTTGACAGCTGAACACAGTCTATACAGCTCTTCCAAAAATGTTTGGGGTGTGTGTCTTCTTGTGATTCTATGAAAAGATCACGAGCAGCTTTTTTAATGAAGCCTTTGTTTTGGATGCAGTGTGTTGTATAATAAAGCTGAAAATAGTTGTGGGGTTTTTTTTCTGGGTCAGCTGTCTGTCATTTCTGCTGGTTTCCATATTCCTGCTGATTCCTCTGAGAAAGCTGAAATTATAGAAAGCACACTATATGAATAAACAGATCAGTCAGGTTACTTTCATTAAAGTTTTAAGGGGTTCACTTGTCACAGGCTCTGTAACTTTTTCTGGTTTGTACTCAACACTTCCCTCCTCTTGGTTCCTCCTTTTCTTTCTTTGGCCAGCCTGGATGGATGATCTCCATGCCCTTGTTTTCCTCTGCTCTTGGAAATCTACTTTCTCACCCATCCTTCAGTCAAGGTGTTGCTCAAAACACCCATTTAGAAGTCTTCCTCTCAGTTTAACATTCTCAGTTTTTGTCCAAACCCCTTCCCATCCTCAGCTTCCTCCATTTCCTCTTTTCCTGGTACACAGTTCTCATGTAAAAAATCCATTCTAACTGTTGTTTTGGGGGGTAAAAATCCTATATGTCTATAAAACTGTACTCTGAGGTATAAATCCTGCACAGTGGCCTCTATAAAAAACCTTTATAAACCTTTTATGAAAAAAGCAACACCAAAGCAGGGAAATGTGGGGGGTTTTGACTACGGCTCAGCCTTCTGAGTGAACAGAAATGAAAGAATAAATGCCAAAGATGATGAGTGTGAAACTACAGTACTTAAGATGCTGTTAAAAGAATAGGTGAGGCTAAAGTAATACATGTGTTTCTCTTCTTTGTTTTCAATTATTCTACACAAAGAATGCGAGGTGCTGGGCAGCAATGTCATGGTTTGACACAGAAGAAAACAGGGATTTTATTTTTAACCGCGCTGCCTCTTGATCCATTTGTGATAACGTCAGGAGTTCCAAGAGGGCTGCAATTCCACGAGGTGACAAACAGCCTGGCAAAACCCTGCTGGTGCCTATTCTGCAGCAGGAATAGATGTAGGTGTCTATTTGGAAACACTGCATTTGTGTAGTGCCTTTCAAGTTGCTTTCCCTGCACCCCTGGAAGTTGTCTCCATGCCCCATTGGAAAAGGGGCCTCACGCTGCGGTGGGAAGAAATGTGAGATGAGAAAAGAAAGTCACAGTTTGGCCTTTCAGAAATGCTGCTGCATCAGGCCTTGATCCTGTAAATTCTGTTGAGGAGAAACTGCTGGCGAAAATAAGGCTTTCTTCATCAAAACGAGATGATCTGGTCCACAATAAAATTGATTTGTCTGATTTAGGAGGTACCACAAGGACTATGCAGATAACATACTAGAGAAATTTATGCCTGGCATGAGTTCCTAAAATCTTAGTTCTAGGGAAGGGAAGGCTGTAAAAGAGAAGATGAAGGCACCTGTGAAGATTTCTCAAGTGAAACTTAGAAGTGAGTCTTTATAGGATATTTATACATAAAATATGCCGTAGTATATTTCATTCCAAATGTGATTTGCAAGTGTAACACAACCCTCAGTTTGCTGACTTCCATTAGCACTCTCATTGTGGAGCTTCTTTGCTATTTCAATAGATTGCCTTGGCTGAAATTTCCATCAGAACAGTCTGAAAGAGCTTAGAAAAGATTGATGGAGTCCTTTAGTTGAGTCTCAGAAGCAGACTGCAAATTTTGAAATAATTTTCCTGTCCAGATGCAGATACCAACAGTTTTCCAGGGGTTGCCAAGCAAGTATCCTAGAGAAACTGGTGCATTTATTCTTCTTCCTATAATCAGTGACTCGAGGACAGTGGGTTTTGTGAAATAGTGTTCAAGAGCCCTAATTAACACCATGATTGCATTTTGATGATAGTGAAGGTGATGTCTTTGCATTATTGCTACTCCATCCATAGTCTGTTCTTCCAAGTTAATGGCACACGGGATGCTTAAAATCCAAAGGAACAAATTTTCCTTCATATGTTGGACAAGTTCTTTCCAGCTAACTCTGGATTATATCTGTGTTGCTCCTTAATTTTTTACATAGTTCATATCTTGTTTTGAAATACTTGGATTTTCCATGCTTAATTCACAGAAATCCTCCTGCTACTTTTAAGTTTAAGCATATTTGCCTGGTTCTATTCAGTCAATGATATAATCACTACATTTAATTGAAATGGTTGGTATTTTCAAGATTACGGTGAAATACAAAAGTTTGAAATAATAAAAACCCCAGAGCATTTTCTAATTTTTTTTTTTTTTGGTGAACATTTCTGTCCGTTATCCAGTACCTCTGGGGGATAATTTTGAATTCTTCACAATTTTTTTGGGAAAAAAAAGAAACAACTCAGACTGTAGATATTATTTTAAGTGACAACGTTTTCTGTCTTTCTAACAACCCTCCTATTTGCAATTCAGGGATGGTATGGATCATCAGCTTTCACTTTTTGCACAGTAGACTGCAAAACAGCCACTCTGTGTATTGAACACAGAAAATTCAAGCTGGTGATTGTTTTTATAGAGAACTTCATTTTGAGATGCTGTGCCTAGCCACTGGAAATTTCTGGTTCTCCTAATGGTTCACAATTCTACTATTTTCCTACTATGTATCCAGTGGCTATGGATCCCATTTGCTTTTTACTTCTGCAAACACAAAAACACTCCATTATCCTCTCCCTCATCCACATATCTCAAGCTTTACTTCAGTTCTTGTCTTAACTTTCTCAGGAGATACAGCAAGGGTCTTAATTTTCTCATTAGTACTCTTTTAATTTTTAAAAATAGCTTTCATTCACCGAGTGAAAAGATTTTAAAGCATTTACCAGAATCTACACTAAGAACATTTATTTCAGAGGGAAATAGGAATTCACGGATGCAAACAATAAATCAAATTCTTATAATCTCTATCCCACCTTAGCAATCTCTGCTGTGTTTTCATTTTGTAAAAGGTTAATATATATGACTCTGTACATGTCCACAGATAAAAATCAGAAAATACTTTGGGATGGAAGGGATCTTGAGTGAAATGAACAATATCAGTTGGTTTGTTCCATGTCCAAGGAACCATTTCCCTATTTTAAGCCACTATTAATCACATTGGTTTGCACTCTAGGGTAACATTCTTACAGAGTAGACATATTTTTTCTTCAAATACCAAAATTTCCTTGTTAGCTTATTCTTGTAGCTTTAACTTGTACATTTATCAAATGCACTTAGAACTAATCAAATACAGCCCTAGTGAGCAAAATTAAAACAGCAGAAGCAATTGAACTGTCTGCTGAATTTTGTAATATTTTGTTCCCATTTCTTAGCATTTACCTTCAAATGGAAGGGAGGTGCAGTGAACAAAGTCATTCAAAGCTAACTCAAATATTGGAAGCTTGCTGTGTCTCTTCTTTTCCCCAAATTACAGATAAAGCAGCTTTCTAAACAGCTCTACTCGCTGAAAAAATTGAAATCAGATATCCCTACAATGTGTTTTACTTGATAATGAGCGTGTCCCATCTGAAGGACAATGCATGCTCACCTTCACATTTTCCCAGTTTATACTGTTTTTTACTATTTTTTTCCAAATACTAGGAATAATCAAAATAAAATGTGGATATAACTGATTTAAGAGCCTTTGTGCTACAAGAACACATTTGAGGAGGTTGGGTATAACTGTTCAATATTGACCTGATTCTGCTGCTCTGTAAATTGGCTGTTTCGAGGGTAGACATCAGGGTCCTGAGGATGCTAAAAAGCCTGAATGGCCCTGACTGGCCTCATGTTGGATCCCCACTCCATGTCCATGGGCATGGAAATCAAAATTCAGCCCTGCAATGAGGTGATGCAGAAGCCTTTCACAGTAAGGAGCAAGAGCCTTGGCATTTGCTGATAGTGTCAAATGCTAATTTTATAACCACCACGAGTAACTGAAACAGTGCAAACTGCTCTAGTTAAAATATTCCCTGTTATTATTATTCCTGCAGCCCCCAGAGGTTTAGATCAGGACCCTTCCAGTGCTGCTTGCTTTGTGAACATGGAGTGGGAGACCAGCTCTGATCCTGGGGCGTTATGCACTAAATAATGAAAGGCTGAGGAAAGGGAAAATCATCACCTTTGCAGGGAAGGAACGCCAAGATATAAAAGGTCAAACTGGTGCCAATCAGAATTATACAGATTGAGCTGCTGCAGCACTGGCATGAGGAAGCAGATGGAAGGAACTTTTCATTTCCTTCTGGAACTCTGTAGCGGTGGGGTTAACTGGTTTTTTTGGTTTAGAGGGGTTTTTTTTGTGTGTGTTTTTTGTTTGTTTTGTTTTTAGGGTTCATATTTCTAGTTCTCTAGATTAGGGAGGTGGTTGGGGTGTGGAAATGGAAATGTGAAGGGAAATGGGAGAATCTGGAATGCGGTGAAGATCCTGGGTGGCTCCAGAGCTGGGGAACTTTGCTGCTGGGACTACGAGTGACTTTAATTCCACAAGTGCTTAAAGAAAGCCATTGAGTGAACAAGATTTGTTGCATTTATTTTTTTTTTTTTTTCCCCACTTAAAGCAGATTTGGGTTAAGACAGTGTTTGTCCCTGATTTGGCAGAAAACCTGGGATGACTGTCAGCTTTTTTATGACTGTCTGTGACACAGCATAGCAAAACTGAAATGGCAGTAACCTTACTGGGAGGTTTGACACCTCTGCTTTCTCTGCATGTTTTTGCCTGCAAGGCTGGGGTTAAGGGCTCTCTGCATCGTTTCTTTTGGCAGAGCCACATCCCACAGAAAAATAAATTTCTCAGATCCTTTTACTCTTAAAAACTTCCAGAATACTCACTGGTGTACACAGAAATACCTGTTAATGGTGCACACCTATCACCTTTTAAGAAGTTTCACTCACCCATCACTCAAATATTAAATCTCCCTAAGCTTTCTCCTAAAGCTTCACTGTTCATAAAGTTTCCACTGAAGATTTTCCATTGCTTAGGACCCTCCTGGACTCCTGTCCTGGCTCAGATGAGGAGTCATCTGCAGGTGTTAGTCAGTCAGGAGTTTTTGCCTTTCCGGCTGGGGGTAATGGCAAGGGATTATCAGTGCTAGAGCAGAGGGATTTGGTGTCCCTGCATGTAAACCTGGAAAACTGTCTGCAGCTGCAGCTGGATAAAATTTGAGTCAGCTCTGGTGCATTGGTGGCGGTTCACAAGGTGGTGGTGAACTTGAATTATTCCTGTTGCACAAGAAGATAATTCTTTTCTTGCATAGAGGGCAGGATAAAGGTAGTTTACAGAGCTGGCGGTGATGCCTTCTCATGTTGGGGATATGCTTTCTCAGCCAAAAAAATTAGAAAAATAAATACAAATAACTCATTTTGAAGCAGATTTCTGAAGATAAAGCTCTGTTTCTCACCTCAGTACAGTGAGTCAAGCTGAAAGGATGACACCCTTCCCTGCAGAAAGGATGGGGCAGAGCTCTGAGCTGACCTCCCCAAGCCCTGTCACTGTCCAGGTGATCCTGCTCAGACTCTGCAAGACAGGTCCAATGCCTGCCCCATCACAGCTCGTGTCACTGAAGGTGCATGTGGAAAATGTGCTGGCTGATGGAGGAAAGCTCGTTTGGCACACATCACAGAGGAGTTGCTTTACCTGCTTGTCTGGGGCAAGAAATGAGGTGTAATTCTCTGCTGCATTCAGCCCTGAATTATTGCCTCAGCGGAATGACAACGTGGGGGCCACAGCCAGGAGCTGCTGGCTAAAATTCCCCCCAGAGGCTGCCATCATTCACCAGGGCTTTGATGGCTGTTTTCAGTGTCACATCTCCTTCCCTGAGGTCTCTGCTGACCCCACAACCCGGACACTGCTCAGTCTGTGACCCTTGAGCTTTTTGTCCTTTTTTCAGGAGTCCTGCATTTTTCTAATGAGAAGAGAAAGCTCTGTTGGCTTGGTGGATTCACAGCTTGAGTTGCTGCCATCACATCAGCCTGTTCTTTCCAAGAGCACTAAATTCACTTTAAAAAGAGCCAAGGAGTTTTATGAGAAAAGCCCATCTTTTCATAGGTGTGCCAATATACAGAAACTGTTATTTCACATCTGGGATCTCTCTGTATGGTAAGTGTACATAATTTTACAACTCATCCACTTTAATAGGTGCCCAAGAATGCTGAAAATAGGACCATAAATTTGTAAGAGATAAAACATTTTCATAGAGAAAGAAAATTCCAAAAAAAATAAGCAAGGTCTGGGATGTTCTGGCACCCGTTTGAAAAAGATATTAAAAACCCCAATCCTGCCTTTTATTTTATGACTGTGTATAAGAAAGCTGAAAAATTCCCAACTTCCAGTAAAAGATAAAAGATTAAAAATGTACTTCTCCTCATTTTGCAGAAAACTGCTCTGTTAAATCTAAAATTTAAATCATAGTGTTTGATTATCAGTGCTCACCAAGAGGATTACAGAGGAGTCATTAAATCTTATTACAAAGCGAAGTGCAGAAAGTAATTGCACATATTTGTAAGTAGCTTAGAATTGATTAAAAATGCATAAAGAAAAACTGGAAAGTTTTCTGCAGGCTCAAGGCTGCTAACCCCTCTGGGTAAACACACAGCAGCTCATCCCGCCAGGAACCTTCTCTGCATCCTCCTGGTGTGGCAAGGGGAGGATTTCTCCCTGGTTTAAGGACAAGGACTCTGTACGTGTGATCATTGGAGCTGCTGCAAGCTACAGGAGATAGGGAAGGCCTGCAGTCATGTTAAAGACGGGAAGCTTTAGGAGAAGTTTAATTTAAGCTGTTCCTCGGGCTAAGCCTCCCCTTCCCCACCCCCATCCTCCACTGAAGGCTGCTCTGAGGCTGCATTTTCAAAGCCATGTGTGGGGAATTAAGTGCTCCGGTTCCGTGGATGTTAATGTGATTTTGTGAGCAAATATCCTCCACTCCAGCAGGGCGCTGAGCCTGTGCTCTGCTCCGAGGGTTTGGGTATTCCGTGTGAGCAAAGGAGCCGTGCCAAAGGGAGGGAACTTTAGAAGCACATTTAGCTCTGGGTAAGTTAGAGGCACACAGGATTTGGGCTGTTGGTTTGGTCCTTTGGGATGGTGGATGAGGCACCTTCCCTGCAGAGGCTGAGCAGGTTGGGATGGGTGAGGTGAGAAGGACATTGAGGGGTTGGAGCATGTCCAGAGGGCAACGGAGCTGGGGAAGGGTCTGGAGAGTCTGTCCTGGGAAGAATGGCTGAGGGAGCTGGGAAAGGGGCTCAGCCTGGAGCAAAGGAGGCTCAGGGGGGA
>VWZW01004604.1:433244-506353 GCA_013397115.1 Edolisoma coerulescens
GTGGCACTCAGTGCTCGGGGCTGGGTGACAAGGTGGGCATCGGGCACAGCTTGGACTGGATGATCTTGGAGGTGTTTTCCACCATTCTGTGATCCTGAGTGTACTCACCCTTTGGATGGCACAGGACAAAACAGCTTGAGCGCCTCTCCACCCTCCCCTGTGCTCAGCTGTGTGATGGTGAGCCCCCAAGTCAGCCTCTGCCTAAGCCTTGACAAATGTGGTTCATAAAAAAATGCAAGGAGAGTCTGATCCTCTGCAACCCGGGCCTCAGCATGCAACTTGTTATTTTTAACTTTCCATTTCAGCTACTCACACATCTTCTCTGGCAGTGTGCAGAATGTTCCTGAAATGCTGCATTGTGTCATGGTTTGCCTTTCCTTTCAGATTCACTTTTTTTCCTCTCCACAAGAGTGGTAGGTGGTGTTTTGGAGGAGATGGAGGTTTTTCCTTGCTTGCTTCTTTTTTCTCTCTTTTTATAAACAGTGCTTTCTCTGACGTAAATCATTCAAACCTCTTATTTTTCAAACTTTTCAGGGAGAGAGCAGGGCTCGTGCACGGGAAGAGAAGGGATGTGCCTTTTCCATCATCACTCTCTTACCATACGGTGGCTGGACAGGGACAGAGCTGGGACTGGTGTCTTTAACTTCTGGGAATGAGGCACAAAGAGTCATGCCCTTGAACCTGCAGTGCAGTTTCTCTAGTGGCACCTTTTTGATCCAATTCCCACAGCCAAGGCAGTTTTGTTATTCCCTGCTGTGCCCAAATCTGGGGATGTCATGGTAAGGGCATGTTGAGTTTCTAATTACCAGTCCCATATTGGTAAATTTACACCAGTTCATCTTATTTTCCTGTTTCAGCTCTGACAATCATGTGAGAACAGAACTGGAGAGATTACAAAAGATTTTGCTGTTCTGTATTCATTTAGAACATCTGTAAGGGCTTTTGGATAATCTTTATTTGTAACTAGGAGAAAAATGCACATTTTGTCAACTTATCTTCAGCTCACTGCATGAGACTAGACCTGGGTAGCTGTCCTTCAAATTAATACAAACTTAGGAGCTAAAGCACTACATAATGAGCTGAGACGATATCTCTCAGAGTTTACTATTGATTTACTGTCCCAACATTTCTGAGAATTACCCAGTGCATAATCTATAGAACCAAATGATGTCTCTGCGAGGTTGCTGCTGTTCCTTAAGGTTTTATCTAAAGCCTTGAGAACTGGTGTTGTTTCCTAAAACTCGTATAAGAATCTTAGTTTTCCTTCTGTGCCAAGAAAGTCTCTTGCTACGAGGAGTGTGGAGAAAATTCATAGATGTGAACTTCAGGGAGCAGTAAGGGTGTAAGGGTCGGGGAGCTGGGTATGGAGATGAACCTGGCACTGGTCATGCCCTCACTAACAGGTGTGTCCTGCATGGTCTGAGCACTGGGGGGCTGACCCAGTGGGTGATGGGGTCCATCAGCAAGGGCAAGGTGCTGAGCTAGGGTCAGGAACCATCCAAGGGGGCCAGAAAGGGCATTACCAGGTTACTGTGCTGAGCAACCCTACCCCCAGCATGGCCATTCAGATCTCATGTCCCTCTTAAGCAATATTTAGAAGTGACCTGAAGACAATGAATGCATTAAAATCAAGAAAAATCATGTCCTGACTTCCCTTTGCAGACCATTTACACCCAGCAGTGGCAGGATCAGTGATTTTTCTATTGAGCTTTCACCACCCTGGTCTGTCAGAGATGCTCCAAGTCCTCTGGGAAAGGGCAGCTGAGTTAAGCCCAGCATGGGAACCATTAGGTTGCTATGATTGCAACAGGGTAAATTCCTGAAATAATTCCCAAAGGTTGCCTGTAGGCTCCTCTCAGACCCTGTGGGTTTCTTCAGTCTATAACGTCAGCAGTCAGAGGTCATCCTGTATCTTTTTGCATCTTGCTTGTTACAGGTTTTCCTAGACAATCCTGAAAAGCATCTGTAAAAATGGCTTTTCCTTGGAGTTTCTCCAAGTTCTTGCCATGCTGGTTTTCTGTGACTCAAGAATGGGAACTTCTGTGAGATCATAGCATGTTTCTATGTACAGAACTTAGAAACCTGTCTGTTGTGTTTCAAATTCTCAATTTGTTCCTATTCAGAAAGCACCAGCTCGACTTGTGACTTCATATTTTGTAGCAGATCAGAGATTTCAGTGGCCCTTTAGCACTTTGAGATTGTTACTCAGCCCAATTTCAGATCTACTTTTCTTCCTTTCCAGTCAAATCTCAAAGCAATGAAAGAACCTCCACAAAACCCCAGAACTGAGTTTGCCTTGACATGCAGCCAGGAGAAGCCAGAGACCAGGGGTTACTATTGTCAAAATGCTTTTGGTCCTGATTTAAGAAACCTTTTCCATCCAGGAGCCTCACTTCAGCATGTTGTAAGCACATGGGGAAGACATGGAAGCCAGAATGTTTCTGTTCACATTCAAGCCTGAGTGTGATGCTGAATCTTGTCCTTTGCTGGTGAGAAGGATTCTTTGTTATTGTTTTCACTGCTCTGCATTTCTCTATGCTCGCTTATACCATCAGTTGTTTATCAACAGCCAAGCAAACTTAAGGAAAACTGCAGTTTGTTTAATCACTGCCTTGAGAAATCTGTAAGCTGATCCTTGTATAAATGAGCGGGCACTAGAATTTGCTTTAACAGTTTTCAGTCCCTTTGGTAACGCAGAAATTTTCTTTGATTTTTGCCAAGTGGTTTGTTTTTTTTTTTTTTTACTCAGTGTTTTTAGGTAATCACTATTTAGCTGGCTTATGTTCTTGGATTTTCCTTTTTTTTCTCCTTCCCAGGAGATAAACCCAGTAAAATTCTCCCCTATTGAAGTCAGTGGCAAAACTCCCACTGAAGTCAGGGTTTTATTCAGCCAAAGAGTTTCTTGCAAATAAGGTATTTAGATACTGCACTCTGGGGTGATATTCATAAATTTAATGCTGTTTCCTCAAAATAAAAATTCATATGTGTTAGTGAGCCTCTGTGTGGCTCCCACAGAAAGGCTTCTCCTTAAAAAACTATTCACTGTCCTGGAGCTTAATGCTCTCCCCAAAATCCATAAGACAGCATTGAACTCAGCTGCCCTGACTGCTTTACACGGTGCCAATAACATCGTCAGTGGTTTGAAAAGGAAAATAAACAAAAACCCCCACAAACGACAAGGCTGCCTTCGTGCTCGGACAGGTGGGACACATTCAGATGCATTACATTGGGGTAGATCTCAGCCAGACAGTGGTGCCAGACATAAATTTCTGAATCTGTGGGAGCCTTTCAGGTCCCAGAATCACTGAGGTCAGAAAAGACCTCCAGGATCATGGAGTCCAAGCTCTGCCCGATCCCCACCTTGTCACCAGCCCATAGCACTGAGTGCCACATCCAGGTCTTCCTTGGGCCCCTCCAGGGATGGGCACTCCAAACCTCCCTGGGAAGCTTCCAATGCTTAACCACCCTTTCAGTGAAGAAATTCTTCCTGATGTCCAACCTGAACCTCAAGTGCAGCTTGAAGCCATCTCCTCTTGTCCTGTCCCTTGTTCTCTGGGAGCACAGCCCGAGCCTGACCAGGCTTCAATCTCCTTTCAGGCAGAGAGCAATAAAGTCTCCCCTAAACCATCTTTTCTCCAGACTAAACCCCCCCAGCTCCCTCAGCTGCTCCTTATTTCACTTACAGGTAGCTTTAATTAGGTACTGACCCTGGAATTACTTCTGCATGAGCCACAGTTTGCACTTGGCTCCGGCAATTTTCTCATGCTGATCTCACAATGCCTGCTCAGACCTTTGAGTTTCTCTCTGGCCTCAGAGTGAAGATCTCCAGTTCACCAAAGGCCACTCCTGCACGAGACTGCCCGACAGGACAGGATTTGTCCCCAGGCAATGGAAAGTTCAGGTGACAGGGTGGAACAGGGACCATTTTTTTCTGGCAAGGCTCCTTTTGAGGTAAGTTCTCACATTTTGGCTCAGGGCCCATTTACCTGTGCTGAAATAAGTAATTTAAGAAGGAAGCAGAGTTACTTTGTGTTTAAGAGAACCTCCAATGCCGTGGTGATTGTTATTTTTGTGTTATCTGGGTGACATTAAACAGCCAGGGTCGCCTGGACTGTGGTGCTGCTGATTAAAAGGAGCATCTTTAAATTTGAAGAGATTGGGCAGCTTTCAGCTTTGTGTTTTTGTCTTCCACGTAGACTGGTTACTCCTCCCAGGGAGATGCATGAGAGATCTGTGATATGACCTAACCTTTAAAAAATGACTGCTGAGTTTGAATATCTCTGCGCCTCCAGGCCTCTGTGGGCAACGCTCAATACGTCCTGAAAATTATTCCTCTTAAAGGTGTCTCTGGATAGGCATCCAGGAGGAAAAGGCACACAAAATGATAGGTCAGATAGCTGAGATGAGGAACTGCAATTAGAGATGTGCATTCTCACACATGCCAACATGCACAGATAGAGATCTGACTGCAGGTAAATTTTGCCTGTTCTTAAACATGTATGCCAAACCTACATAAAATGTGCCTAATTATGCTCCATGAGCTCTTAACCTAAAATATGAAGGTAAAATACTACTGTAGTCTTTATACAAGTACTTCAAATGGAATACATAATACAAAATATTGATTCAAGAGGGGTCGGCGTATTGAAAATCAAATGAGTTTTTGCCATTGCTGAGAGCACAGAAGCCTGGTGTAATCAGCCTGTTCAACTAATCATTACAGCAGTGCTGTTTGTGGCACTCTACTTAACAGTCTGTCAGCAATTCTGTGAAAAAACTTATTTTCCAGGGAGTTTTATTTCAGCCATAAAAGGCTGCTCCAATGTGAAATTAAAAATACATACAGAGACGTGAAAGAACAGAACTCCTCCACCCCTCCACCCAAGTTGCTTTTGAAAGGTTTGATGCTGGGTCACCAAGGACAGCAAGAATTTTGCCTTTTATGTCAGCAGGAGTAGAATTGGGATGAAAGGGTCTTCTGGTGATTAATTGCAGTCAACAGGACCTTTGCTTTTGACCCTAGCTGAGCTTAGTTTTCCAATATGTTTTAATCACCACTGTGTGGGGAAATCTGAGGCACATCTTGGAGGGTTTTTTTGCCTAAAATCATTGTCTTCTCTCTGGTACAGCCCTTGGAAAAAGCTTTTCTGATGTGACGCTTTAGTCAATGAGGGCCAATGCTACAGCCTAGGTTTCATCCAGTAGATGCTGTTTCTTTCTGTGCCAAAATGGAGCTTTTCCACCACAGTTTTTATGCTGAAAGCTGGCACCAGAGGCAGCAGGCTTCAGGACAGGACAGTAATGTATTAGTTTGAACACTCCTGACTACCCTGCAAGATAAGATTTGACAGTCAGCTGGACCAGATCCTGAGCACCCTGATCTGATCTTGATGTTGGACCTGACTGGTGGGGGTGGAAGTTGGAACAGGAACCTCCTGAGGTCCCTCCCCACTTCCATTATTCTGTGTCTCTGGGAGGTTGTGCGAGACTCTGCAACCTCTGCTGACTCAGAGAGCTGGTCAGATCCCAGTTTAGGGTCAGCTGTAAGGATAATACTTCCAGTTTAGGACATTTAGAGTCACATTTTGCTTTGGTCCCCTGGCATAAGTTGCCCAGAGAAGCTGTGGCTGCCCCATCCCTGGAAGTGTTTAGGTCAGATTGGATGGAGCTCTGAGCAACCTGGTCTAGTGGAAATTGTGGTTTGGAGCTGGATGATCTTTAAGTTCCCTTCCATACCAGGCCATTCTATGATTTTAGGATTATAGATGTGATTAAGCTTGCTGGAGAAATATCTTGGATTGCTGTTCCATCTCCAAACTGAGTGATTTATCTGACAAGCTCTGGATTTAAATGATTCATTTTTTCTGTCTTTGGGGACCACTTAAAACTTTATTTATACAAAATTTAACTTGAATTCAAGTGTAGAAGTGCTTCTGAAAATGTTTCTCTGTAGAGTTACATTAGCAGTAGCCCTGGAATTGTGTTTCCTTTCATTTTCTCTGTACCATGAAGCTGCTAAAGCTGCATCGATGCAGTGGAGGTTATTGAAAGGTATTTTTTTTAGATTTCTTAGACAGTGACTGAGAAATAGTATGGCAGCTACAAGAAAATTATCAAAATCAAGGGACATGTGAACAATGTACACCACAATAAACCATGCAAGGTCTTAATGAGATGCTAATTTTCTATTTGCAGTCATATAATGTAAATCAAACCAGTCTCTTTGTTCAAAAGAAAGTAAAACTATCAATGTGATGAAAGAAATGTCGGGTGCCAAGTAAAAGTAATGAGTTTTTTTGGAAGTTGGCAAGCCCTCTGAGACAGAGAGGGGAGAATATGACCCTGGGGAAAATTTGAAGTATGATAGCTTGATGAGAACTCTGACTTTACTTTCATTCCTAAAATGGGACAGCAAACTCATATTTAAGCTGTGATAGATAATATATATCAGAGTGAGGAGGTAAAAATGAACAGATATCTGTGTCACATTGCAAAATGAAATACATTAACAAGTTTACCTATGGTATAAAAATAAAACAAAAAAACTGTATTCACCTTTATGGGACCACTCTCCAGATATTTAATTGTTTAGTGTTTCAGGAAGTTTCTTCAATGTAGGGAAGCCTTTCTCAAACTCCACACAGCCCTTTCCTTCTTGTCTCCTTACGTTCAAGCACATGGGATCCCTCAGTTTCTGGGAGTTTCCAGCCATCTTACCCACCTTTACAACACTTATTTTCTGCCATCTTCACTGCCATCCTTTCAGTGACTGCTGTTTGCCTTTGTTGGGTGTGATACTGTCCTTTGGTCAGCAGTTCAGGTAATTTCTAAGCTTGGAAAAACTGGCAGCTTATAACGCAAAAAAAAAAAAAAAAAGAAAAAGAAAAGAAAAGGTTGTTCTCTTGTGTGGATTTTAAAAACAAGCAAACAAACAAAGAAACAGGAGCTTCTGTGCTCTGTCAGATTGCAGCCTTACACCTTCCTCCTGAGTCAGCTACTGTGCTTGTTTGCTCCATCATTATCCTGGTGGAAAATGTCAGAGTGATGGAGTACCTATGAGCAGCTTCCCAGAGAAAAAAATAAAGGGATTTGCTGAGCAAGCACGAGATGTGTTCCCCAGAGAATCCTAATATCTGACAGCAAATCCAGGACAGGAGCAGGTCCCCTTGCAAGGAGGAACCACTGGTGGAAGCAGGACTGTCACAGAAGCAGAACTTCTTCTTACAGGCCCATGGATATAAATATAAATAAATATATAAATATGCATATATATATATTTTTATTAAAAATATATTTAGTCACACACATATTTATAAGAAAAACCACCTCCCTAAACCTTATAAAAATGGTGAAGCTCTGAAGCCAAAGCCCCAAACCTTAGGGGATGCCAGAAGGAAGTTCTAGTGGTATGTATTTTAAATAAGGTTCCCCTCTGTATGTAGAATGATATAATCTTTAATTACGAGACTCAGTACTAATTTTTCCATAGGCAGGCTGTGCCCTTCAGCACAAGTAAGAGGCAGAGTCCTTGGAATGGGGTGAAATTCTTTGTGACCTGGCTGGTTTTTGTGGGGTTTTCTGGCTCTACTGCTGAACAAAGCATCTGAAAAACAAAATAACCTCACAGAAAAATATTTCCCCTCCTCAGCCCTTTTTCTGCCCTTCCTACAGACAAGTGGGGCATCTGCAGACAAGTGAAAATCTGAGAAAAAAATAGAAATAGTCCTCTTGTCTTCTGCTTCCACTCCTGGTATCTCTGCAAGAGGCCTAGAAATTTTAGGAGGAAATCCCACTCAACACCTCCACGCCTAAAGTGGGATTTGTTCAGTGGCAATGCAAGAATTTATTCTACATGACACCAGGAACGATTAAAGAGATGGAGCAGGCCCAGCTCCATCCATGTGGTTGCCCAAATAAAACAGGGAACATGCCAGTCTGCATTAGTGAATTGGAATTTTCACTTTTCTCTTGAGGTTTACCCTTAGCCAAACTCAACCCCACAGCACATCCCTGGGGCTTAGAGCAGGTCAGCCTTCCTCTGCCTCCCTATCATGTTTCAGCTTATTGAGATTCAGTGCAAGACCTAGAAATTCCAAAGTAAGTGATTATGAGGGTTTTTTTTCCTACATGGTTTTATTTTGCAGAGAAGAGTCCAAAAATCTTTAGCTGAAACCTCTTCATGGAGGCTGTGGAAGCTGTAGGCTGGTCATTGCACTTCAGTAACAACAAAAGTTCATGAAATGGGGTGGGTTTGAATGGAAAGTTCTGGAAAATCATCTTTATCTGCCATGCTGCATTACCAGCCTGCATCCAAGACAACATCCATCCATCCATCCATCCATCCATCCATCCAGCCAAGCAGCACTGGAGGGAGAGAGGAGGCTTTAACCATCTATGCTGGTAGGTGTGGGGCCTGAGGTGGCTCTAAACTGTCAGACTCACACCATCACAGCCACGGAGAAATATTCCTCATCTGTGTGTGCCAAAAAGAGACAATCCCCAGACTGGGGAGCCCCAGAGCTTTCTAACCCAGCTGGAAAAAAGCAGGACCTGGCCTGTAATTCCTACTGCACACAGCAGGAGTATATTCACATCCTCACTGAGAAGAGCTAAAGTTTGTGTCCCACATTGCTTTAAACAGTAAAACAAATCAGCTTCCTGTCCCTACTCTGATTTGAAATGAAGAAAAGAAGATGTTCTCCTGCGTCCTGACTGTTTTCTCTCACATTAGTTTCTCTATGAAAAGTGGCTCTTTTTTTCACTGACAATTATTGCGTTCCACCGATGGCAAAACCACCAAAAATTCTTTGTGGATGTGGAGAAATTAATTATTTTTTAGCTCAGATCTGAGAGCATCCAAAAAGGGAAACTTGAAGCCTTTGTTCTGTGCAGTTTTATTCCGCCCAGCTCTGAAGAACACAGAACGACGCCGTTCACTGGAGAGAGATGTACTGTATTATTTCAGGGGTTTATTGTTACCAATATAATTTGGGAATGTGCTTTGCTCCCCACGGAAAAAGAACTGTTTCACGATGTACTGTACTTTCTCTTCTGATGTTCTGGGTCCTGCTGGATGCAAGCGGTTTGGAGAGGATGTTCATTCTCCTACAAAGTGGATAAAAATTATTCAGTGGATGTCTCCTGGTCGCACACTGATTCTGTTTCTCCCACAGTAGAACCCACAAATAGCTCTAGCAATGGTGTCTCCAGTTTCTCCCTATTTTCCATAAGGCCAGGAATCATGCAGGTGAAGGGGAGGTGGCTCTCAAGCTTGGGGTTGAATGGTTACACAAAGCAGGGTGCTTGAACTGCCTTTCTCTATCCCAAATCCTCCACAGGCACAACCTGGCATAACAAACCTTATTTCCACAGAGATTCTGTGCTTGGAAGTGCCATTAGAATGTGTCAGTAACATGGTATGGTGTAAGGAAATATGGGATGTGCTGAACAAAATATGAACCCCGCAGAGGCTGACCTGGCCACGGGGCACACCTGATTTGGGGATGAGAGCAAAGACCTGGCCACTGATCCCACCTTTATTCAGGGACTACAGCAAGGGAATTCTCTCCACAACACCACTTTCAGAGATGTCCTTCCAAGAGTAATGAGATGCCCTATGAAGGGATGTGGGTGGGTGGAGGTGCTCAGGGATATTTTCCTGCTTCTGGAGATAGAGGAAAGTTTTTGGCTTCTTTTTAGTCACATTTCAAACAATAACAATATTTCTGATTGTACTAGTTTTAAGAGGCCTTAAATATTATCTCTAAGCCAGGAAAAACATGATCAATAGGAACGAAAAGAAGATAAAAGAAGACTGTTCTTTTATCTCTTTTTCATGAGGAACACAAAGGAAATTTTGGAGGAAATCTTACTTTTAACCAAAGAAGGAAGCCTAAATAAAGGCAACCCACCATCCCATGGCTGCAGAGCAGCACTTCCCCTATTTCCTACCCATCCACTGCCCTTTATTGCCCTCTCACATCATGCCCCAGGCCTCGCTGTTCACTCCAAATGATGACAGCAACTTGCTGCATCTTCCCAGCTGCAGAGGAAGCTCCTCCACTCAGCAGCTGACAGGCAGCTGATTTTTGTGCCTCGTGGTCACATCGCAGGGGTGTTGCACACTGTAATGACCATGGTGCCTCAACGAGGAAAACCTCTCCCCGGTGACAATGAGATGGTGACAACCAGAAGGTCAATATCCAGCCAGGTCAGATGTCCTGCCCAAGAGTTCTCTTTCTGATGCATTCAAATATGACAGACTCCAGAAGAGACCGTGGGTGTTTGGGGTCATACTGATTTCTTTTTGCTCAGGGTTGAGTGGTCTTTCTTTATTGAATTTGAGAACGGGGTTCTGTCCCTGCCAACTTTTCCTCAGGAATGTAACCAATGTGATGTGGTTTGTTTAGGGTAGAGTTATTTTCTGGGGAAAGTTATCTCCAAAAAATGCTTCTAATTAAATATAATTCTAGTTAAAGTGGACAAACACCCATGGTCCAAATATATATTTTTGTTCCAGAAATGACTGGATGTGACACTCTGTGCCTTGTCTGGTTGACAAGGTGGTGATCAATCAAAAGCTGGACTCAAAAATCTCAGAGGTTTTCTTCCAACCTAAAACATTCTGTGATTTTTTTATTTATTGAAGTAATCTTTTAGCCCAGTTTTTGCAATCTAAAGACATATAACTTACTTACTATATTCCCCTGTTATCCTTTATCAAGCTCTAGTACAACAACTAATTTCCATTTAAAAGCTTTTTTTTTTTTTTATTTAGAATAAATATGGCAATGAAAAATGTCATGCTGCTCTAAGAGAGGGAAAAGTCATGTTCTCTTAAAACCTGAATTTTAATAATTTTAGAGTGAAAGTTAAAATTAGATTAAAGAGAGATTTTAGTGCAAATCGGTGCAGAAACCAGGTAGGGAAAGTAATTTAACAGATCCCTTAGTTTCAACAGGAAATTTTGTCACATACTAGAAGCTTCATCCTTTCCCTGACATAAAGAGCTTTGTCAGGAAACTTTGCAGGAGCAAAACGCTATGCTTTATTCATCTCACAAATGGATCTCAATCTCTTGTAACCTTAATAGCAAAGGTTACATAAGGATTGTTCAAAATTCAGTTTTCATAAGGAAAAACCCTGGAGAAAAAATGATATTAGTCCCGAGGAAATTACTTTTACTGCATATATGTGACTGTAACAGACTGAGAGCAAAAATCGATGGCTTATCCGCACACCAAGTACCCCGGAGATTATGAAAAAGCAGGGCCTGAATAACTTATTTTACTTTCTGAACGAGCGCTGGGACAAACATTAAACAAAAGCAGCCAAGAAAAAATCAACTCATTCTTTGTGTGAGATTCAGTGCTTGCAGCCCTTGGCCTCACTTTCCCAACGTCTGTGGCAATGCTGCAGAGCACCTGGGCCTGAGGGAACACCAACCTCTTCCTCAGGTGCTCAACAAGAGCATGAGAAATGCAGGTTTTTGCTCCAGTGCAGATTTCCTGAGTGATCCTCAGTGATTTATTTAATCTCCCTGTGTATCAATTCCCTACTATAAAAGGGGATTGTTATTTCACATTTTTTTCAATGATGTTTGAAAATGTATTGTAAAAATTTTAGAAGGTAAATAGCCATGGAGAGAAAATATGATTGTGTATGGAGATATATATATATATATATACACACACACACATATATATATATATATTTCTTCTTTCTCCCCTTTTTCAGTTTTCTTTTAGATGCCTTTCTTTGTGATTTTAGTAGAAAGTAACGATATAGGAGCCTGTACTAATCTGTGGTGTCTTGAGAACTAATTGCATTGGGGTTTTTTTTTCTGTATAAGGCAATTGGGTTTCTCTTCTGGCTAGAAGCAGTGTATTTACACTGGAAACTGCCCTAGAAAATACACAGGCTGAGTGGCTTGTTGTAGTTTTATATGGTCATTTGACAGGGGAACATTGGTCTGCCAATTGCTGTAATTTAGCTCACTTTCTATCATAAATTCTTTTTTTTTACTAGCTGATCTGGGCAACAGATTAATGTGAGTTTTGAGTTGCTGCACAGATGACTCAGCTTTGCCAAAGCAATTTGCAGTGCCCTGCGTCTGGGTTCCTGTAAGTCAAGAGGGTGATTTTGAGGGCTCTTAATGCTCCCAATCTGATTCTTCTGCCCAGATCGATTCACAAATAAAATCCTGGCATTTGCTGTTGTGCCATGGAGTTGTTAAGTCAGGTTTACTCCACCTGCAACATGTTTACTATAAGCATGTGAGAAAGAGAGTGGACAAGTTGGCAACTCTGCATGTTTGATTCATGTAGGTGCAATGGATATAGATATAGGTATAAATATAGATATAGATATATTTATTATTTAACAATGTTTTTTCCACTGGAAGTTACTTTGGTGCCGGGGGCTGGCAAGCAGCTTCTGAGACCTATCAGAGTCAATTTAAACTTTCGTGTTGGGCACCATGTCCACACCAGATGATTGGCACTCTTTATTCAACTCATTTTCAGCCTGTGGCTGCCCAGGAGCACAGGGCACTTGGCCACATGGGCAAGTGACATCCTGGCTTGGCAGGGTGAGTGGCAGCTCCAGTCTCTGGAGGTGATGAGTGTGTGTCAGCCTGTCATGGCACACACCGGGCTGGGCCCCTTTCTCTCCCTATTTCAGCCGCTCCCTTTTCATCGCAGGTTTCCTCTTTTGTCTTTCCCAGGCAGCGTTGCCATAGCAACGGTGTCTCTTGACCACCCTGCCTTCCTCCCACCAGGGCCACCCCTGCCAGCCTCCCACCGGAGAGGTTTCACCCACCTCAGCAGCTCTCCCTGAAAGCCGCTTTCCGAGTGTGCGCACGGAAAGTTGACGTTCTCCGCTGTTGAGGTGTCTCTGGACACTGCGAGTGGAGCCACTGGGCTGGAATCCAGTTTTATGCTCCTAACTGGCACAATTTTCCATGCAAAGTGTCTGCAGGAAGCTGCTCTTGAGCAGTTCAGCCAAAATTCAAGGGATCTGTCAGTGTTTGTAGGCAGGGATGTGGCATGGTAGACACAATACTCTGGTAACTTCAGTGTTTGAATCTGTCTTTTTACAAGCCAAGAGTGTTTCTGAAGTGACTAACTTATGATTTTGATTTGTGGAATCCTTTCGTCTTGAAAAAACCACACTTTTTCAATATTCTTTGGGTAGATCAAATAGAAAACAGCCCCTTCCCCCCGCCTGAAAATCTCTCTGTATTGAGACTTGACCTGAGCCTGCTGCTCTCCAGCATCACTTTACCAAGGCTAAAACCATGACTTCAAACGTATTCCTATTTCCAGGACAGAGTTTTTCCCAGCAAAATTGTACAAATAAGATCATAGAATGGCTTGAGTTGTAAAGGGCATCAAAGATCATCCAGTTCCAACCCCCTGCTATGGACAGGGACACCTTTCACTAGACCAATTAACTCAGTGCTCCATCCAACCTGGCGTTGAACACTTCCAGGGGTGGGGCATCCACAATTTCTCTGGACAACCTGCTCCAGTGCCTCATCACCCTCACAGTAAAGAATTCCTTCTGGAAAAGCAGTGTTACTGGCTCCTCCTCAAGCACCTCCCTAAAACCTTTTTGATTTATTGCACTTTTGAACAGGATTAATTCAGCAGTTGTAAATATTTCTTCTCAACAAGACCTCAGTGTGTAGAAGAACCTTTTATAGGGTTTGATGAGTGTATTGAAATGATTAATTAAAAAAAGGTTTCCACAAATATCTAAATGCATAATTGGATATATTTTTAATGAATTATGCAACAGTCTGTCACAACAGGCTATTTATATGAGACATTTCCATTTGACACAAAGTAATTCAGCTGTTTATTAAAATAAGGATTAATCTCGTGTGCGTTGCATGTGCATGCCATTTTATACTTTCTCACAAAGAAATGCAAGTTCAATCTTAAATTATGAACTTCCATATGTACTGTGGCTAATGAACAGATAAATGAGTCTGAGAGGGGTGGAAAAGAATATCTAGAGAAAAAATATCTGGAAAGAGGCAGTATCATCTGTTCTGGAAAACCTGTTATTTAACCATAATTTACCTGAACCTAAGATGAAACTTCTACAAGGAACAGAATTAAGACTGAAAGGGAAAATTGCACAATAATGTGCTAATAAACTGAATTTCCTGTCATGTAATCAGTGGATATATGGGGCAAGGATTCTGCCTGACATTGCTAAAAATATTGTCCCAAGGTACTGCTGTACCTATTGTCCAGTGGTCCAGTAGATAATAAGGGGAAGGGCAGTAAATAAAGTGGTGAAACTGGCAGCCTATTACTCTAAAAGGTGGAGTGAGTAGGACTGCACCCAATATATCTAATAATTTTAAGTAGAAGCATAATAGACTCTAAATAAGCTGGTACTAAAGAGTCCTTAGGGAAATAATTGTGAATAATCCTCTGAAAACATAATCTCATTGTCTGTACGGTTCAAAAAAGCAAGTTGGATCATGATAAAAAAAGAAGGAAATACAAACTGGAAAGGAAAAACTTGTGTCTGTCCTTGGTGTATTTATATCCTGATGATTTTACAATTCTGGTCATGCTTTCTCAGAAAGAACCTCAGTGAATAAAAAAGGTATGGAGAAGGGAAGGAAAGATGGGCAAGGACATAAAGTAGCTTGTCTACAGAGTGAGAACAAAGTATGGTGTGTTTTATCTTGGAAATGAAATCAGCACTAACAAGGGTAACAGGGATGCTGTGAACAGTGTGAATAGGGAATAAATTTTGGGATTTCTTATCATACCAAAATTAGTAATACCCAGCAAGATGATTGGGTAATACATTAAGACACACACACACAAAAAGTAGATTTTCATTGACCGTTCTATTTGTGTTGTAGAGTTCACAGCTGCAGGGTGCTGTGGAGGTTAAAATATACCCAGTCTTGAAAAAAAAAAATGGATCAAAAATTCATGGACACACCTTTGTCCAGAAAAGAAGCTCAGGTGCAGCTGAGGCTGAGGACCTGTGGGGTTTGTTGGGACAGTGCACCTGGGGACACTGCTCCGTGTCCTTTCCAGGGCATCCACCACTTGGAGTGGGAGACCTTTTATCCCACGTGGGCTTTTGATCTGGTCAAATACAGCTGCTCCAATGTACCCTCTGATGTGATCAGAAGGAGAAAAAATGTTGCTCTGTACAGGTGAATATGTTTTTCTCAATTTCTATATTGATGGATTGCTGTAGACACAGCCACTGCCCAAAATGCACATCTAATTGCTCTTTGGGGATAATTTTCTCATTAAAAAAAAGTGTTTAATTTAATTTAGTGTTTTATTTAGTAAGGAACTTATCAAACCAAATTATTTCAACAATATAAAAAATGTCAACAAGTATTTTAAAAATAAATTATTTCAATAATTTCATTTAAGTGAGAGCACATAAGGTTTCTAGTTATCATATCTTAGAAATTCTCCTGACCTATCAAGTAGCAGTAATAAAATGAAATAGAATAGGTCAAATTCCTGTAGAAGTATAGAGAGGTTGAATTTGATTTTAAATAATGCTTTACATCCTTTCTGTCAAAGCACTCAGAGTACTTTGGACTTACATGGCTTAAATCTCAGCTGGGTTTTGGAAGATTTTTTATGTATCACCATAAAATGGTATTTTTTCAAGTTCGTTCTTATAGACTTTTTTTCTCCCTGTTGCTTTGGGCATGAATTACTTTTCCATTCCTGGTAAATAAAGTCCTGGGTGGCATTCACTGTCTTGAAGTAGCAACAGGAAATGGAAAAATTACAGTTTATTTTGTTGCAGTTGGGTACCTATAAAAACGTTTGTAGACACTGCAGTTCTATTGAGACTTTCAGTGAACTGTTGCATGTTCCTTAATTACAGAGAAAATCAGGTCAAGGAATGGATTCCATCCCCAAAGATTATTATATTCCTGCTAAAACCACGCTGTGGTAAGAAATAGCACATCCCATCTCTTCCCTTTAGATGAATTTCAGTTTGCACTGTCAGAGACCAGCATGTGATGCGGAACCTAATCCAGCCTGTGGGCAAAACATCTCCAGGCAGACATAAAATCATACCAGGAACAAATCCCCTCCATATATATGTAAGGATTTCGCTTTTGTTTGGAATAATCGTGACGTAATTCCACCATTGATTCCTGCTTGAAGGTGTGGATGCTCTTGCTTTCTAATACAATTATTCTCTGAATGAAGATGTGAATGACTCCTGGTCTTCATTTTACTTTCAGTTTTGGGGGGAGCAAAGGAACGAGGCAGATGGGAGCTCTTATTATGTTCCCACTGTTTATGCTGGGGAGCTGCAAGTGGGATGTCACATCCTACTTCATCCGTCACAATGAGTCAACGCGTGTGAAGAGTTCAAGATGTTCCCTTCAGCAAAGCGAGGCAGAGCGCGCCAGGGAGAGGAACTCAGTGGTTTTGTGCTCACAAATAACTGCAACTACTTCAGGAAATGACAGAATTGCAAACCTGAAGAGCACAACGCTCTCCCAAGGTCGGACAGCAGCGCTTGGGGAGTAACAACGAAGGGTGAAATGTGCCAACCCCAACCACTGCTCTGTTTCGCTCGTCCCACCCAAGCAAGGGGGAAGAAGTAGGAAAGACCCAGAAGAGACAATGAGAATGATTAGCAGTATGCAAAATACTCCTGAGAGAGTAGATTATACCAGGTAAAAGTAGATCGTTCCTCAAATGGATGACGGGAAGCATGGCAGGTCTGTAAGAGGAAATCTGATAGAGGCAATGGTAAGGACTTAAAAATCTTCTATCAGGTTATTTTTCCTTATATTATTCCACACAAAACCCCCTGATGGAACTTATAACATCATAGAATGGTTTTGGTTAGAAGGGACCTTAAAGATCATCTCATTCCAACCCCCTGCCATGGGCAGGGACACTTCTCACTATCCCAGGTTGCTCACTGCCCCATTCAACCTGGCCTGGAACATTCCCAGGGATGGAGTATCCACAGCTTCTCTGTTCCAGTGCCTCACCACCCTCACAGTGAAGAATTTCTTCCTAACACTAAAAAAGCTCACTGCTTTTCTTTTTCATAGAAAAAAACTTACTGCTACAAGATATTAAAACAGCGTGCTGACAGCAGTGAAAAGAGCTGCAGTAGACTATGAAAAATGGAAGCACTTGCTTGTTTTCCAAAGGATGCAGTTTTATGAGAGCTCAACACTTGCACTTCAGGATATAAATTAAGAACTAATTAACTTTCACCCTAGTCATAAGGCTGTTTATTTCTTGCACTCTGCAGCTCTCTCTAAAGCCTTGTCAGACACTGGCCAAGACTGGAGACATGTCTGACAACCTGTGACAATGCTCACTTGATTGGAGCATGGTGCTGATAACGCCAAGGCTGTGGGTACAATCCATGTACAGACCATTTACTTAAGATTTGGATTCCATAATCCTTGTGGGTCCCTTCCAACTCAGAATATTCTGTGAATCTGTGAATGGCCTGACTGGATATGGCAACACTCCTACAAATTAGAGAGGGTGGGGTTGGGTTGTTCCTCCTGTATTTTATCTAATATGCTTGTCAATCCCAACAGTGATAAGTATGAAGAGGTTATGCTTTTAGGAAGCTTCATGTACTGAGCTGAGACTGAGCAAAGCTTAGAAGGCAAGTTCTTGGAATCTGAAGCTTAAAGAAAGAGAGTGCAAAAGGTGGTAAATTTGGGATCAGACCCCATCCATCTGATCCATTCTGCATCACATGGGGTTATTCTCAATAAAATACTCTCTTAAGTGTTTTCTTGTAATATAGTCACAGCCAGGAAGGCTCTTGGTTGCTCAACATAAATACACCAGAACTGCCGTCCATAAAACATGTGGAATTGCACAGCTGACCTCACAGCTCCATCTTTTCAGCTTAAAATCCTGAGCATTTACCAATTTTGTGGGCAGACTCTGCAGCCTGCACTGAGCTACGTTACTGCAGCAACATTGCCACAACCTAAGGAAAGCAAAAAAAGCTTAAAGACAGGCCAAGGTTTCTCAGTGGTGTAAGCAAAGCTGAATGAGGACATCCTCGGGGAAAATGTGATCAGTTCTGATGGCAGTAAAGAGTGGAGGAAGGCTAAGATCAACCACTGAGGAGAACTGGATGATGTAGGCTGGAATAGGACCACAGCTTCAGGAACTTGCAGAAAAAAGAGGGATAGTTGGACGGGTTCCTGGAATTTCTGTGATCCTGGGAGAGATCTATGGGATTTGTGAGGGCTTGGGCAGACTTTGGAGGGCTCTGGGCATTCATGGAACTATTTCTCCCTGTTCTTATCCCTGAGCTTATAATTTCCTGGAAGAAAACCTCCTTCTTCTTTTTCTGTGACCGCCTCCCATCTGGTACAGGAGCTTCTCCCTCCTGTCCCAGGAGCTGTGAATGAGTGGTTCAGGTTAATTAAAGAATCACTGTCAGACGTATGAGCAAAAGCAGGTTCAATATGAATTTGACCACGTTACCTGTGCATCCCTGACAAAATCCCCTCTCCCTTCTGAGTAGCATCCTCCTCCTGCTGTGGTCTCAGGAGCTTTCTCTCACCTGGACTGTTGCTGCTGTGTGAGAAGGAGGGAAGGGGACAGGGCAGGGGAAAGGCCTTCCCCTGCAGCACAGAAAGGCAAACAGAAGCGGGCAGTGAGAAACCAGGCAGCAGAGCATTGGCAGAGGACTTTGGAGGTTGCTCAAGTGCTGGGCCATCTCTCTCCTCTCCTTCTCCAAAGCAGGGACCCTGGGGTGCTCAGCAGTCAGCTGCCTAAGGCAAATGTTGATTTTGTCTATGCATAAATCCAGCCTATAATTGTCCACATTTGTTTGAGCTGCACTCACCTCTGTGGCTTACAGCAATAGTCTGAGCTCTCCTCCTGCTGTCCTGGCACTGGTTTTGGGGTGTATGGGAGGACTAAAGGGAGGGAAATTAAGCAGAAGGGCTCTGATGTCCCCAGCAGAGGAAGGGCATTGATCTGCTGAAGTGAATCTAGAGGTCACCAGGTTGATTAGAGGAATGGAGCACCCCTGCTACGAGGAAAGGCTGAGAGAGTTGGTATTGTTCAGCCTGGAGAAGAGAAGCTTCAGGGTGACCTCATTGTGGCCTTCCAGATGGAGAGAGACTATTTATAAGGGCCTGGAGTGACAGGACAAGGGGGAATGGCCCACACTGACAGAGAGCAGGGTTAGATCGGACATCAGGAAGAAATTCTTGAGAAGGTGGTGAGGCCCCGACTCAGGCTGCCCAGAGAAGCTGTGGCTGCCTCATCCTTGGAAGTGTTCAAGGCCAGGTTGGAGCTCTGAGCAACCTGGGATAGTGGGAGGTGTCCCTGCCCATGGCAGGGGTTGGAACTAGGTGATCTTTCAGGCCCCTTCCAATCGAAGCCATTCTGTGATTCTGTGATTACTGCTGCACCCGCAGAGAGCTCCTTCAATTTGCCAAAGTTGTTTGTCTGAGACTTAGACAAACATCTTGGAAAAATACAGTCTCTTTTCTTGTGTGCATCCCACAGTCAAAGCGCCGGCACGCATTTATCAGAAACCTATCACGTACCAGATGGCAGAATAAAGTGGTTGTTTAAACACACTGTGACTTAGGGTAACCTGCCATAGCACATTCTCAAAATACGCCGCATGTGTTTCTTCGCAGATCTCAACTTAAGTATAGCAATGAATAACTTAATCAAAATCCTGGTACAACGACATGCCTTTTGTTTCCTGCATGTTATCTAAGAGCTGCTGCAGCAAATGCAAGGAAGGAATTAGACCTGGAAATCAGCTTTGCTGAAGACAGGGCTGAAAGGAGTTTTCTTGTAAAATGTAGGCCTGCACCTGTGCTGTGGGTGAAATCCTGAAGGCCTTGCCTTCTAGAATCTACCCAAAGCACTCAGCTGCCATCAGGTTGCCTGGCTTCTCTCCTCCACGGGCCAAATCTGTGCCTTTCACAGGATTCTGGCTCAGGACAGAGCTCTGCCTATGCACAGAGGTGTTGGTCAGGTGTGGAAAGAACATGCTTGTGGCGAAAGAACTGGGAGCTGTAGTGGGTTCTCATTCCCTTCTTTTGGGACTCTGGGAGGAAGTTATGTCAGACCATGTGGCCAAAATACTCTTTGCCCAAAATCTGGCCATGAAAAACAGCCCTCACTCCCTAGCTTAGGCATCTGTGTTGGACCTGCTTCCATTCATGTGTTATGGAATAAGCTCAGGAGCTTCACAAGGCAATGATTGTGGTGTATCTCCTCGATAAACAAAGCAAAATCTTTCTGGGAAAAGGCAGCTTGCTCTCTGTTTGCTGTGTACCACTGACTTGCACAGATGTGTCAATATCCTGGCATTCAGAGGATGAACTCCCCAAAATTTTAATAATTTATAATCTGCACCAAGTTCCTCGGGGTGAGCTTCTCTGAGATTTTGACCAAACCCAGCATTCCAGAAGAAAACATTCCTATTGAATTTTGACTCCTATCCTTCCGTAGTTCCTTAACTACTCTTTTCAGTTCCCAAATCTTCAAGTAGAGAGAAAAATGGAAAACATTTCCCATGAAGATTTGCTACAGGTTTGATTGTTTTCCCTTCTCTCTCTATTACATAACTGTTTTTCCCTTCACTTGGAAGAAGTGTTATTACTCACATGTGATGCATAATCGTCTCCCACACCTCCCATCTCTGCTTTCCCTCCTGAGCATGATCTACTAAATTTTCTGACAATATTTTTTGAATTACTTTCCACATCTGCTGATGCTGTGAGGGAAATACAGGCAGCAGAGAGCAAGCGGGTCTCTACTGTCACTTGCCTGTTGTCTGACGAATTATGAACTAAATTCTGCTTGCAGAATCTCCACCTCAAATAGAGGCCAAAGAGACTTTCAGACCTCAGCTGGTGTTCTTTATAGCAAATGTTGGTTGTTTATTGGTTTGATGCCAGTGAGAGAATCTGCAGTCGAGGCTCTCAGAATCCAGTGGGTGACAGTCGGAACAAACTGAGTGGGCTGGATCTGAGCGTGACTGCAAGACAATAAACACAGAACTCTCAGTGCAGCTACTTGCACACAATCTCTCTCTGGAGAAAAAAAAAGAAAACCGAACAACTTTTAAATCTGTCAACAATGGTTTTATCAGGAGACAAGATTTCTTGTGAGAAGTACCCCGTTCTGTTCAGCATATGGTCAACAACTTGCTGTGTCAAACAAGCAGCAGCACGTGTCTGGGAAATGCAAAGCACCACAGGATCAATGAAAGCAGAAGAGACGTTCAACAGTCAAAAACGTATTGGAATGTTCTCTCCTGTCAGTGCAGGGCCCAGCATAAAATCTCAGTGTTTTTGATTACAACTTAATCTTTGCCTTATTTACATTGCTTTGTAGAATTCTGTTGGTTTCTTTTTTAAAAAAATCTGTGTTTTTTTAAAACCACTGCTCTTTCCCTGTAAGCTAAGCATATGTAGTGTAAAATGGTTTGCCATCATCTGAAGGTTCCCTTTCCTCCTCCCCAGCTCTGAGAATTAAAGATATTCGCTTCAGGTGTTTGCCAGAAATATACAATGGTTTGTGACCAAATGACAAGGAATGGCATCTCAATACTCCATCAAGCCTTGCCCTCTGTGATCTCTTTGATTTAATTTTTCTTCCTCTGTGATTACAGGGTGGTGAGGGAAAAAAAGGGGCAAAATCCAGTATTTCTGTATTTAAATTTTAAAAGTGATGATGACTGGACTCTGCAGACTTTTCTCAGGCTTGTGCTTTCTAGGACAGGGGTTTGTAGGGGCTGAGGAGCCTCTGGCAAGAGAAATCCTTTGAAACATTGGAAGGGTAACCTTAGAGACACCTGGGATCTGATGTCTCTAAAACTGGAAATCACAGAGAGGAGAGTAATTCATCAAGGGCTATTCAGTAGTTGATTTTCATCTCAATTATACCAGAAAGAAAAGAAAGCAAGTCATATTATCAAGATCAATAGTAGGACGGGATTAACTGAGTTTTTTTCCTTCACCATCCTAATTCCTAAACAAATATAACACATGGAATTATTGATAAATGGTGTTTGTGAGATTAATACTAAATTCCTATTCCATTAAGAGTACTGAATGGGGTTGCTGAAATAACAAAATAGAACTATACCTTAAAATAAAGCAATGTTTATTAAAGTAATTGAATATAAATAACTGAATAATTTAAACCCAGCAATGTCTAAAATATAGAGATGAATAACACTTCATGAGGTAGAAAAGTAAATGAGTGAAATGCATGTTGTTGAAATATATCTGTCACCAGTTTTAACAATATTTCCATTTTTATCTGAAAGAATGTAGTTTTTTTTGCTCAATATTCGTGTAGTGCTGAACTTTCTGGTCTATGACCAGAGGGTCTCTTGGGCACTGCAGTAATTAGTAATGTATTAGTAAAAGAAATAATGAGGAATGTGGAAGCCAATGTCTTCAGTAAGAAATAGGATTTCATCATGGCATTATTTAGCCTATTACTAAGAGCACAGAAAACTTCAAAGGATATTTTTATCCCATAGTTACAAGACAAGAGTAAGTCATTATTGAGATAATTTAGTAATCAGACTTAAAGGGATAATCGAATAATAGGTGTTTATTTAGTGAAGAAAAATTGTCTCAAACAATATTGTTTTCTAATTAATATCAAAGATCTTTAAAAATAAAGAAAAAAGAAAATAAATAGAATGGATAGGATAATACAGTCAAATTAAGACAGTTAAATCTCTTAAGAAATATTCTTACTAAATCAAAGTATAGGATTTAGAAAGAATGTTCAAGGTCGTTTGCCAGTGTGTGCTCAAGGTCATACAGCATCTCTGTGTGCATATTCCAGAGAAGGTAGAATAATTTTCAGGAAGGTGGAGTTACAATAACTCTGGTTTGTACGACTGTCAAGATGGCTACAGGAGCTCAAATTTATTATAGAATTAGTATGAAAAATAATGGAAGATAAAAAATGAGTTCAGTTAAGTGCCATATAAGGAGAAAGTTGAAATTAATTCATATGAATATGGTTTGAATGCTTTTAGGAAGTGTGATCAGGTGTGGTGCTGGTGTTGTTCTGGAGATTAGAGATGCTCTCCCAAAGCACTGTCAAATGCAAAGCCCACGTGAGAAAAAGCAATAAATACTGACCAATTTAATGTGCGCAAAAGAAAAAAAGAAAACAAAAAATCCCAAACTCTGAGCTTTTGGTATTTATTTAGGGTAATCACTATCTGTTTTAATTATTGAGCAAGAATGGAAATACGGCAGGATTCAAAGGAATGTGGTATTTGCACACATTGAATGGCTTCCATAAATAGAAATGCAGGACACATTGAAAATGAATGTAAAAATGGGCCCTACTTTTTATTCAACACAGCACGAAGGTTTGGAGCAAGACTCGGAATTATGAGGAAATTCTCCTTCCTTTGCCCCTCAAGCACACAGATGAGAGCTGTTACAAAAGGCACTGAGGTGGTTTTTTTCTTCTGCTTGTGTTGCTTGATATGCAAACGCACATCAGAAGATGGGTTGGGAATGAGCTAACCTGAACTTGTAGGAAAAGAAGGACACAGCCATGTTTAAATTAGTAATTAATTGCATTATGGTTAATGTCACAGTAGTGTGACAGTACTATGGCTTTAGTAGGGATAAAACCTTCTGTTTCCTGACAATTCTTTGACCTTTAGAATGAAAGGCAACCCTAGGACAATAAACTCAAAAATATGATGTAATACAGAGTACTCTTAGGTTCATACACTGCATATTACTATCAGGCAAACGTACTGCAAGAATTATGTTTTCTTTGTGCTTTAGCAAGAATATGACCAATGCACAAGGTAAATTAGTAAATTAGGTTATGAAAAAATTTAGCTTAAAAAACAAAATGCAAACCGTGTCTTGTTATGGTTGACACATAATCCATGTGTATTGTGTGTGTACTACAGACAATTAAATTAGTTACTAAGGAAAATTTGTCTCAGATATCAAATGTAAATCCCATAATCCAGCTCGATTATTGCTTTCCAGAGAACTGGAGTTTGCTTTGCAGTAGTCTCTTTTCTCTTTTGCTTTTCTCTTTTCTCATAGTCTTCTCAGTTAATACATGGAATGAGAGTTCTGCACAGAAATCTGTGAAAGCATGCTAAGGGTATTGATTTTGGATATTCCTGAGTTTGTGGAACTAGGATTTGGATTCCAGACAGGCCACTGTTCTAGAAAAGCAGTTTTTTTCCCTCCTCAAGGACGAATTTTTTACATCCTTTGAAGCGCAGAAATTCCCAGTGGAGTTTTTTAGTAATAAATATTGATTCATCCTCTGTCTGTCCTTTGGACTAAATTGCAATCACCCCTCTCTTAGATGTCCTTGCATTTTGTCATGTGATTGTTAGTTTATGTTGGTACCTTTGTCAGGAAAGCACCAAAACCACAAATCTCTTTCCCACCAGTTCATCTTTAATCACAAGGGGACAACCTCCTGCTGTGCCTTGAAGATTTCCTCCTTGAAGAATCTCCAGCCTTCCTGGACTTTTTTGCCATTCAGCACGGGCTCTCCTGTTAACCAGGCTCCTAAAAAATCTGAAGTCTGCCATCTGGAAGGTCAAGGTGGACGTTGTGCTGATCCCCCTCCTTACTTCTCCAAGAATTGAACAAACTCTATAATTTGATTATCTCTGTGCCCCAAATGGCCTTCAACCACTACATCACCCACCAGTTCTTCTCTGGTGACAAACAGGTCCAGTGGGGCACCTCCACTGGTTGGTTCCCTCACCAGCTGTGTCAGGAATTACCTCCTGCACACTCCAAGAACCCCCTGGACTCTTTCCTCTCCACTGTGTTGTATTTCCAGCAGACATCTGGTTAGCTGGAGTTCGTGGAGAACAAGGGCTAGCAATGGTGAGACTTCTCCCAGCTGTCCACAGAATATTTCACTGATCTTCTCACCCTGGCTGGGTGTGCGTAACAGAATCCCACCATTTCTGCTTTGGCCTTTCCTATCCACAAACACTTGACCCTGTCATTGCCATAATTTAGCTCTAGGCGGTCAAAACTCTCCCTAACACACCCCACCACCTCTCCTTCCTCACACATCCCTTCTGAAGAGTTCAGCCATCCATTGCAGCATCCCAGGTGTGAAAGTCAACCCCCCATGTTTCCATGACTGCCTCTGTATCCTGGTTTTCCAGCTGTGCAGTGGCTTTCAGCTCCTCCTGTTTGTTGCCCACGCTCTGGGCACTGCTGTAGATGCATTTCAGCTGGGCTGTTGATACTGCCACCCTTTTTAGTGATGACCATTCCCACACCTGAATAACCCCTGTGTCTTTTCTGCCTCATGGGTTTCCATCTTCTACCTCCACTGACTTGGCAGACAGCAGGACCTCATCATCACCATCTCTCCAACATCGATGTGCCACCCCAGGCTTAGCTCTAGTGAGCCTGGCTTATCCCCTTCCTCCATCAAATCTAGTTCAAAGCTCTTTCAGTGAGCCCTGTTAACTCCTGAACAAAAATTCTTTCCCCCTTTTAAGACAGGTGTATCCTGCCTGTCCCATAGACCAACCCACGATCAAAATTCTGACTGACGCCAGGCTTGGAGCCACTTGGATCTCTGGACTCTTCATGCTTCTTCCCTCATTGTTCTCTGCAGCTGGAAGGATAGAGGAGAACATTACTTGTGCTCCTGATCCTTTAATCAGTTGTCCCAAGGACCTGAAGTCTCTCTTGAGGCTTTTTGTTGCAACTTGATCTCTGCCTATTGAAAAAGATCATCATGGATAGTCATCTGAGGGCTGTAGTGGGGTAGGAAGCTTTCACTGCACATCTTTAGCCCTGGCCCTAGGGAGGCAGCAGGCTTCCTTAAGAACTGGGGAAGTCTGTGCATTGGACCTTCTGTTCCCCTCAGGAGAGAGTCTCTCTCCTATGACAGTGACCCTTTTCTTTATGGAAGTGGTTTTGATGCAGGACATGGACCAACTTAACCTTGGAGAATCCTCCAACTTAGATGAACCATTGTCCTCATCATTGTCTGGTTCCTCATCCACTGCAATCACTTTGCCTTGAGGAACAATCTTGGCATTCTCCTGGATAGCTTTGAAAATACCTGCAACAATATTCTTGTCGCTGTGGTACCGCTAGCCACGTGCAAGAACCAGGCTGAATCGGGTGAGGCAGAATTCTGATTTTATTATTTAATTCTAAAACTTATATAGACTTTTGAAAGTTCCTTTGGATTGGATCAATTCAAAACCTCCCCCTAGGCCGATAGGCCGGATTGAACCGTCCATCTTTCCACAGACAATTTCAATAACATCCAAACCTTATCTTTATTTACAAAACACAGGGGGAAGAAGAGAAAAATTCTCATGGGAAAGAGTTTGTGCTGTCACATGTTCTTATTTATATTGCCAACAAGAACTCAAATTCTCAGTTTTTTCTCCTCATTTTTACAAAAATTTCTCTATTTAGTAGTAAATTGTTCCTGCTGAGATCCGTATTCATCACTTCCTCTAGAAGCCCCATGTTTGCTGCAGTCTGAGGGGCCCCTCCTGCTGAGGCAGTAAAAACATTCACATCTCTATGGTGAAAGGCACACAAGGAGTGATATAACTTCTCTCATAACTCCAGAACGACAGGTCTGGAGTAGAACTGGATATAAAAATGAGACTCTGTCCACAGCAAGATGTCTTCATGCTCTAAATTTGTATCCTCTGCCATATCACAGAAGAAATTGGTAAGATAATGTATAGATCTTGCAGGACTTCCAGCAATATCACATCATGGAGCTTTGCACAAAGGTAAAGTTCCTATAGGAAAAGAATCTGGGAATGTTGGCTGGTGTCTTAAAACAAAACCCATCTGTGCTTCCATGGCTGTGTGACTGTAGAACAAAAAATCACTTCAGTGTTTACCAAACTAATCTCAAAATCTGGGAACTTGTGTGGAAATAGCACTTCCTTGCACGTGTTTTTGAGTCACAGGAAGAGTGGCAGATGGGATGATTGGTTCATAAACAGAAAAACTTCCTCCTAGATAAAGTGGAACGACTGTGTTAGCAATTCTTAGTGGTTTGGAGGCCTGCCTGTAGCCAGTCACATCATTTGTGGCTTCCTGGGTGTATTTGAAAGTGCTCCTCATAAAAGGTCTCATTCATTTTGGTACACAGCAGCTTGAATCAAAGCATCCTTTATACAACTCTTGAAAAGATGCTGTTGAAGTTGTGCTTTAAGAATACTTATGGTTGAATCTTTGGTCCACTATATCAGAGCATAAATGGAACAACACAACAACCTAAACAGCCAAAGTTTAAATTTGGGCACGGAAAGAAAAGTGGAAGAGTGAAAGACTGTCTTTTCTGTCTTCCAGAATATTTTGAAGAGACTGTTTGTGATCAACAACAATTATGTATTTTTCACCTAGAAAAGAAGATTTGAAGACATCTAAGGGCTCTATCTTAGGTTGCAAAGACCCAAAATAATAAAAAAGCCATACTAGCCTTCATGTAAAAAGGACAATGGCACATGAGATTCAATTTGTTACAGGCATACGTGATTTAGATCTGGTTGTTTGCTTACTAGCTCAGTTTTTATTAAGTGAAAAATGGTAAAATTTCATATTCGACGAAAGCTTTTGTCCCAGTGACGTCACAGGAGACTGTTTCATAGCAATTTCCCAGCTCTTGATGTGTGTTGTTCCAATGACTTCACACCCACTCTGCATTCTGGGCACTGGGTGAGCTGAAACCCCTGCATGGAGACAGGACAAGGACAGGGCCTGATGAAACATGATGCAGGCAGACTGGGAGCCAGGTAAAGTTGCCTCCAGGTGAGATTCCATCCCAGACTTGTAATAAAGTCATAGAATTATAGAATGGTTTGGGTCGGAAGGAACCTTAAACCTCATTCCATTCCACCCCCTGCCATGAGCAGGGACACCTTCCCCTATCCCAGATTGCTCCAAGCCCCATCCAGCTTGGCCTTGGACACTTCCAGGGATCCAAGGGCAGCCACAGCTCCTCTGGGCACCCTGTGCCAGGGCCTCCCCACCCTCATAGGGAAGAATTTTTTCCATAAATACCAACTTTCCCCAAGTCATCTGTGATTGAAATAAGCCTGGTGAGCTGGGTGTGCCCACAAGAGCCTATGGATGATCACTGGCTCAAGAATCTGGGGAATCTGACTTTTACCAGTGTGGAGTCTTTGAAGTTGCAAATGAACCAGTCCCTGAAGAAATGCCCTCAGCTGCAGAAGAGGGAAGTCCTTGGGCACGTCCGTGTCCTCTTGGCAGCATTTTCGCTTTGCCTGGGCTATGGTTTGAGCAACTGTTCCTTTGTCACACATTGCAGCTGGAGTGACTCCAAGGAAACTGGGAGATGGTCTTGTTTTCATCTGGTTGCTGACATATTAACGAGGACTTTGGCCTCCATTTCTCACTTCCTTTCCTGAAATCATTATGTATCAAATGGCACCAGCACATGGATCAACCAAACTTTACAAGTTCCTGCAAAATCGGGAAGTGTAAGAGCTGGTTGCAACTCACAGGGTGTTTCCACTCCATTGCATGATAAAATATACTCTTCTTCTCTTTTTCTTTTTTTTTTTTCCCCTTTTTTTTTGTGCAAATGTTGGTAGAAAAAGAGCCTGCAATTTGATTCCTTCAAGTGTTTGTGTTGGGAGAGCTCTTGTCGCATATGTTCACAGAGAGGGAACATAAAAGGGGCCCGAGGATAGACAAAAAATCTGTTTGACTATCTGACAAATAGTTACAGAAACATTTTGCATATTTACCCATCTTCTAAGAGAAACATATTGCTGTGCAACAAAAATGTGTTTACTGTAAAACGACATAGACAGCAGCGCTTAGAACACACTTGAAAGAGTTGGATTTTGTAAGCAGCTCATTTGCATGGAAACACAAGAACATTTGAAGCCTCAGAGACAGCATCAAGGAATAAAAGACATCCACTGGGACCAGTCTGCATTAACCTTAGGTTTGTATGGTTTTCTTTTCCTCTCAGGACTGAATATTTGTTTAACTATTAAATCAGTTCATGAAACCATTCTGTGTCCTTAAAAGTGCAGTGAGTTACTGCTTTGCCACCAGATTACTCTGAATTCCTCTTGGGCTGGTGCGAAATTTATATAACTTTGTTATATCACTGGCAAACTTATTCTTCTATAATTTCATGCAAAATAGATTCGTTCTCACTTATGGGGTAGTGCTCCTTCTCAGTTACAGCCTGAGACCTGCTGATTTTTTACTGACTTATCCCAATAGATGGTTGGCATTCATATTCATTTTCTTCTCTCTCCTCAGCCAGGCTGTGCCTCAGTGAGGCATCAAACTGAAGCCAAATTGATGTAGCATATTCAAATTTCAACCTTGTTACTGAAGAGAATGCCAAGAGTTTAAAAAAATGTCAGGCCCTTGAGATGGAAGAATAAAATGCTGGAAAAAAAAACTTTAAAACTCAGCAAGATGATGACTTTTGCCTCTGGGAGTTCTATGAAAAAAAACCTCTAAGTAGATAAATGAAACATGTCCTCAAGCACTAATGATAACAGAATGGTAAATGTAGCTATTATGATGCACATAAAAAACCTGAAAATAATTTCATGGTGCAATTAAGTGGCTAAAATCCTTCTTCCCAATCCAATATTTTAAACAGCTACATGAGAAAAGAGGCTTTGGAAACCTAACCAATACAGCAAGTTTTGGTTCCTTTTAGCTGATGGGAGATTAAATATATTTTGGTCAGGGATTTGTTAGGAGAAAAGAGAGATTTTTCACCTCTGGATAGCTCAGACCACACCTGAGTTTAGAGCTGAAAATTGTTGCCCTTTCTATGTAGCTGTGTAATACTTTCTCTAATTTCCTATATGTTTCTGTAGTAAAGACAAGCTTTTTCTGCTGGTTGCAGTGCAAGAGGTTAAGGTTTCCTGTTGATTTGATTGTACAGCTCTCAGACTTGCAAATTTGAGCTTAAAGGTAAAAATAGAAATCTCTCTTAAATACTGCTCTCCCAGGAAGCATCTCGATTTTTCAGTGGTACTTGCAGAGGCTGGTGCTATCCCTGATTTCTGTCTTAAAAAGTGACACTAGAGCTGTGTGAGGCTAAAAGGAGATTGGGAGCCAAGCAGGTCTAGCAAGGCCAAGTGCTAAAATGGTGCATGGTCATGCTGGAGAAAGTGAGAAACAGAAAAGTAATGTAATCACAAGAAATACTCACATTGGTGTGCAAGATATGGCCACAATATTCTGTTGACACCCAGAAAAGAAATCGCTACAAAAACCGCAACTTTTCTGTGTCTGTGGAGATCTAGAAGAACAAATTAAACCATCACCTATTAGAAGTAACAGAATATTAACAGTGGCCCTATTTTGGGATAGGGACAAACAACGGGGTTAGCTTTCCTTTAAAGCTGTGTTTTCCTGGGATACAATGATGTTTCTGTCTACAGCTGTGCTTTGTTCATCCCTAATAATCACACAACAGTTAAAAAGATGTCCAGTATATCTGATAACAACTGTTCTGTTCCCAAGTAACTTTATGGTGACTGTTTAAATCATAAGATAGGAATATATATATATTGATAATAACAAAGATGAAACATAGGTAACCTAAAACCAGCCAAGGAAGGGCAATTAACACCTCTGTTACCAGTAGCACCAGTGTCCCAAGGGGCTTCCTTTTTTTATTTACAGGGTACATCTTGTCTGCACCAGCAGTGCCACGTGAAATGGAGTTCAAGCTGAGAGACGTTTCATTTACAGCAAATATTGAAACTTTACAGATGCTTGCCTGCAGCTGTACAGCAAAGACAAACAGCCTCCAGACAAGCCAGCCCCTCAGAGCTTTTCACTTCCTTCGTTTGAGCAAGGTAGTATGAACATCTATGCAGATGGGAAGGCAGAGCTCGGATGAGACATTAATAGAGCCCACCGGGAATCAGGGTCCTGATGCTGCCAGAAGCAAAGCCCCTTCAGCTCTTGGTGCAGAGGGGGAGATGTGAAGGTGCACAAGGCTCTGCTGAACCAGGACACAGGGAGCAAGATCTGTCCCCACCTCAGCAGCACCACGAGCTGCAAGGAGGCAAGAGGGCTGTGCAAATACCTATAGAAATAAGGTGTGGGAGGAAGACAGGAGGGAAAGCCTGCTCTGTCACTGAGAGCCCAGGATATATTTTACAGATGAAGTTTTGCTTCTGCAGAGAGCATTTGCATCGCAGAAGAGGAAGTGACCCAGCAATGTGCACTCACAGCCCAGAAAACCAAACTGTACCCTGGGCTGCATCCACAGCAGTGTGGGCAGTGAGGGAGGGGATTCTGCCTCTCTGCTCTCGTGAGATCCCACCTGCAGAGCTGTCCCCAGCTCTGGTGTCACCAGCATAGGACAGATGTGGACCTGCATGAAGGTAGTCACAGGGCTGGAGCACCTCTCCTATAAAGCCAGGCTGAGAGATTGGGGTTGTTCAGCCTTGACAGGAGGAGGCTCCAGGGAGACCTTGGAGCAGCTTCCAGTACCTGAAGGAGGCTACAAAAGAGCTGGAGAGGGACTGTTCACAAGATCATGTGTTGACAGAAGGAGTAATGGCTTTAAGTAGAAAAAGGGCAGGATTAGATCAGATATTAGGAAGAAATTCTTTACTGTGAGGGTGGTGTTGCCCTGGCACAGAGAAGCTGAGGATGCCACATCCCTGGAAGTGTCCAAGGCCAGGCTGAAGCTCTGTGCAGCCTGGGATAGTGGAAAGTGTCCCTGCCCATGGCAGGAGATTGTTCCCCTTGCTTCTGCACGCCCTCACTTCTGTGAGGACGTGCTCCAGGCCCAAACAGCTGCCAAAGCACTTATCAAAAGGTGATAACCCAACTGCTGCTTCTGCCTGCCTTTGTCCTTACCAACAGTGCCATTCTCAAAGCCACCTCCACCTCTCTAAAGAGAGAGGATGCTCCAGGAACCTCCCTCCTCTCTGTTGGCTGCCCCCAGTGTGGGCTGACGAGGTTTTAACCTCTAATCTGGTGTGGGAGTTTGATAGGCAGACTCCAGCTCTGACACAGGAGGCCAAAAGCCTCTGAGGAATACGACTATCTGCTTATTAAGCCTGTCCTATTCCAGCCAAGGAGTACTCAAACTAATCTCTGGTAATAGCTACAGAAAGGGTCACTGCTTGAAAGAAACAACGTGATCAAGTGTTCCCTTGTGTTCTACTTTTCCAGCTTCTTTTTTTTCCCCTTTGAACTGCAAGACCGTGGGCAACAGGGATATTTCTTCGTGTATGTGGAAAATACCTTACTAGGAAAACTAATTTATTCAGACAGAAATATCTTCCTTTTCCTAAATGTGCAGAAAATCAAATGCACAGAGAAGCAGCAAAAAGGAGGGTTTTCCTTGGTTACAGTTTATTGCAGTGAAATTCCTTACTGTGCCAGAAGTAATGTCACAGTAATGAGTTATGTCACAGAGGTCCCTGGTAAGTGCAAGTTTTGGGTGAATATCATGCTATATTTATTGTGAAACAGAATGCCTGCTCTTAGGAAGGTTGAAAATGAGCTTTCCTACAAAAGAGTGCATTTTCCTCCCTTGCAAGTACCGTGCATTTTGACATGTTGAAAGTTGAAGGGGAAAAAAAAGGGGCTTGTACTTCAGGTATATCTAAATTGATTATACCATTTCTGCTAAGGAACATTCTGTATGGCAAGGATCACCTCTGAGTGGTCAGAGTCACAAAATGCCCCATCCGAGCTGGAAATAATCTACCGGAAGGTATCTGCACTGAAGTTGCAGTCAAACAAAGGTATTTTGGTTTCAGAGACAGCACAGTAAACCAAAGAAGAATTTGAAGTTCTGTTGGTTTCCTGCAGTGCTCCATAACCCTATGATATGCACGTAGGGGGATTTTGATTTCCTTTTACAAACACGCCTAGAAAATCACCATTTTCTGCAGCCCCAGATCCATCATTTCCTCTGTGGTCAGGGATTTTCAGGGCTTATATGATTCCAGTACAGGTCGATGACCCAAGTGCTGAGGCTTATTTCTCTCTTATGGATAACTTAAATATTGTTTGATATGAAGCAAAATCAAATTTTGAAACCATTGAAAATATTTACTATCCATTCAGCATCTTAAAAACGTTGTTTTCTGTTTCCCTGCAGTGCTGGCATTTATTTGATGATTCAGCAACAGGCTCAGTGGTCCAACCCAACAGATATCGTGGTGAGCTGGTTTTCCTGCTGTTCTCTGCATGTGTTTGTGTGTAAACCTGTTTGTGTGCACACCTGAAAGCATCGGCATGTTTGGTGCTGCTTCAGCAGAAACGTAATTCATTCTGTCACCTATTTGAGAAGCTGCTGTAAAGGATGTGTAAAAAACCATCGGATAAATACATTTTGTGCCATAAAACTCTATCACCTGCAAAGGCAGGTGTTGATGCTGAAGGAATACACACACACACACACCCCACAGACAGTGTTGCAGACTGCAGAAACCCGGAGTGTTTGTGTTTCTTGTGGCTCTTCCTTTAACATTTGATTATTTGTTCGGGGCCAGCGTGTTGCTGCTGCTTATCTATATATTGACAAGATTGGTTCCATGTAGAGCATTTGCCTGTATCTAACTTTGTTTGCAAAGACTATTTCAAGATGTTGCCAGTGGGGGTGGGGATGTGAGAGGAAGAGAGGGAGAGAATATTTTTAATTAGTTTTGTGTAGGCAGGAGGCAGAGGACAGACGTACACTGTAAATGTATCATATTTTTTTACGTTTTTCTTGTGATCTCAAGCAGCAGACAGACCAATCACAGCAGCCCAGCAGCTTTATTTGTGCTGTTTTTGGAAGACTTGGCGCTGCTAAGCACCCTTATTGTTGTTCCTGCTTGACATTCCCTGTCCTTGACATCTCCCTTCCCTGGAATCGATGATGACTGCCATCTCAGCCCTCAGGCTCCTCCACGGCTGCTTTCAACTGAGATAGCCTTGTCCCTTATTCTTTGCTGCCCTACTTTTGCCCCTCACCACCCCCTCTTTTAAAGTCTACAGCAACTTGAATTCAGCTCGTCGTGGAGAGCGGTTTTGAAAGGCGGGAGCTTTGCACACCCGGCTGAATCCCTGGTGGAAATTTCCCCGCTCTGGTGCCTGGCGCTGGTGGGGCACTGAGGGGGCTGGCTGCAACCAGCCCGTGCCTTTGTGCCCACTCTGACACAACGTGGCAGCTGGAGACCAGCAGGGCCACTTGCCTGGATAAAACAGATAAATATAAAAATGCAAATAATTCATGGTACCGAAGACTTTCCCGACGGAGGCGGCCAATCCCGAGGTAATCGCGCCCATGGGGGATGCGGAGCTCTGGTTTCTTCTTGGTGCTTGGTTACACCCCAAGGACACAATTATCCCATGCCAGTTGTCATCTTTCTTGTTAGACCTTATTGCTTAATTGCAACAGTGTAGCAAAAAATAGGAGAAAAGCGGGGGAAAGGGAAAAAAACCCGAGATATCAGGTGAGATGTTGTTGAAATCGTCGAAAGAGACACTGATGGTTTGGGAGCTGCTGGCTATGTATGTTAATTAACGCTTCTCAGAGGAAATCCACAGAGCTGTACTTTCAAGAGAGATCTCCCCCCGCCTCTCACACACGCTGAGATGTGGTGTAGTCTCTCTCTTGGTATCTCATGCACTGCTCCAGGCTCTTGATGTCAAAAGATACCAGCTGAGAATGTAGGATAAGAACAGCCGTAGGCTTTCCTCTGGTCCTCAAGACATTTCAAATCTATATTTTCCTGATTAGTATAATACCCTGCTTCATCAGGAGCACAAATATTTTTTTTTTCTCCTGGTCTCCAAATGGGCAACTTTTACAGCAGTACGTGAAAAGCCTTGAAATAAAGAAAACAGAGAAACACAGAAAATTCACTTGGGAGTGCGGAGCTCTAACCTATATTTACTTTTTCCATTGTGAGAAACATTTAAACAATTCCTTAACATCTATAACTGCACATCTATTTGAAATAATTGAAACGGAAACGTTAAAAGAAATTACATTTCGCTAATCCATTTACAATGGTATAAATTGCTTCTCATAGCCAACTGCCAGACTTGCTGTTTTATTTAATAACTTCAATGCTGAGGTTCCCTGAGGCAAGGAGACAGTTATCCCACCAACTGCAGGAGGTTTTACTGAAGTGTCCCCTGGCTGCTGTCCAGGGACTGTGGAGGAGCTCAGCTAAAAGGTTCACTTGCATTCCCTGTCTCTGACAAAAATATGTTTTAATGTAAAATAATTCTAAGTGAAAGAGAAAAAGGCGTAAACGATGCATCCTAGCAAACCAGACTGTTTTATTAGTATATGATTGTGGCTGGGTGGCCAATAATTTGTCACTATAAAATATGTTGTTATTACATTTTGAGAGCCAGCAACTGAGCAATGACCTTACTCTGCAGCAGAATCACAAATACATCTCAAATTTAAAGGATTCTCCGGCAGAAATAGTATCCAGTAGGAAAACTCCCAAGCGCAGTCACTTGATACTCATTGCTTTACAAACTACAACTGTTTCTGTAGCTCCAATTCTCATATTCAGTAGTGCCATGGGAGATAATTCTTCCTCCCTTCTCTTCATGATGAGCTGCTGCATTAGGCTGACTCTCTTTCCAGGCTGTGAGTAAATATGATTTTCCTGGCTCAGATTCCCTATTTTCTCTGTGTGTGTGTTGGTTTAAGTGGAGTCCCTCAGGGCAGGGAAGATCAGGATGCAGCCCGTTTTCCCTGGTGTGAGTTCTAAAGTACTCTCGGTCTCTTTTGCTCATCCCATGAAGGACAGTGTTAGGTTCAGGCACACTGTCAGTTCCTGCAGCTTGAGATATGATAGAGGAGCCTCAGGTTTCTCCAAAATCTGAGAAATTGCTGACTAACGTAAATGAATCCACTTTTCAATAGACTCTGCACATTCAAACGCTGCCAAACATCGTTTCTGAGGTTAGAAGGACTTTCTTTCTTATATAATGTGGAAGACTGCAGAACAACCTGTGAAATTATTTTTATAAGCCTTATAAAGAGAACACAAGGAAATCAGCAAAATGCACTAAAATATGTGGGATCCATATTTTTGATTAAAAATACTTAAACACTGTCAAAATAACAGAGGCATTCCCAGGTGTGTTTGTGTTTTCAAATTGTATCGATCAGAACTGCTGACCATCTATGACTTATATAGGATCATGGCTGCTTCCTTTCATCATTCCTCTCAAAGAAATACATTTTATTTTTAGGAAACTTGCCCTGAGGCAAAGACCAGAAATTGTTCTCAAGCAGATAGTATAATTAAGGATTGATCTGCACAGTGGGGAGAAACTGGATGAATCAGACACTGACATTTCCTTCTTTCCACTCTTTCTTATGACTGAGAGCCTGGATTCCTTCCCAACAAAATATGACACTTAGCTATGTAGAAGATGTGGAGTTTGGAGTTTAGATATCCTTGATTGTCAAGGATTGTCAAAGCCACGCAGGTATTTCCAGCTGGCAATTTATTCTCTATATTGTCATTTGCTTTAGCAGAAGCCTCAGGCAAATATTCTCCTGACACCTGAAGCAGGTGCTTGGGGTTGGAAGTGGGATGAAAGCAGGCTGAAAATTTTGGTTTAGTTCAGCAGAGAACGCCTGTTCTCAATTACCTGATGTGGAAAAAGTGATAAATATTCACACAGTAAACCTGTGGTCACACAGGGAGGTCTTTGGCTTGTCTTCAATGCTTTGACTCCCTCCTTTAAACATATTTTTGGATTAAGAATTGCTCAGCAGCGTGTCATGATTGGGATCCCCACTGAAGGCATGAAACCTTTCATTTAAATGTCCCAAGTTTAATGCCAGCTCGAAACAAATTTAGTGAAAAAATATGTGGCTTGTGCAGCCAACATTTTTCCACAGCAAAGTCTGGGCCCTGAGGTCATTGTATTTCTGCACATAGGGATATAAGAGATGGATATCTTGTGCTTTGTTCCTTCATGCTACAGTAGAATATGGGAGCTGCGCAATTTAATCTGTTTTGCCATGCCTGATATTTGCTTTGTTGAAAAACTATTTCCATAATAAATCAATTAATGTATATATTTAATGAGCCACCAGGCACTGAGAAAAATTATAAAAAGTCTTTCAAAATAATACCCGGTTGAGAAGGCTTAAAAATACGCCTCAAAGAAACAAAAATAATTTGGGTTATGTGCCACCAATCAAACTCTCTGTGAGCAATAGGAAACTATCTATCAATTATACATAATCATGCTGTCGCATACAACAGTGAAATGCAAAAGGCCATAAAATAACAGCACAGAATATCATCAATAACACTTGTGTGCCTTATCTGACCCAAGAGCGAGATGATCAACAGAGAGATACTGGTCATTATCTACAAATGCTTATGAATTTCGTTTTGGTTGCAATGAAGAGGAAACAGGAAGATAAGTCTCAAAATAAATTGGAATTTAATCCTGTATTAAAAGTATTCTGCAGACTGACCTGAATCAAGACAGTGAACATCTCGTGCTAAGTGAAGCCTCAAACAACATCTATCAGCTTCATACAGCTGGTGATATTCTTCACTAATATATCTAATTATTGAATGTTGTAAAATATTTTGATCTTTTCATCAGTGCAACCAAATAAGCATTTCCCTCTAATACTTTTCTTTTTTTATGCTGGTGGAATTGATAATATCAAAATATACTAAATCTGCCAAGAAAGAAGATTCATGAAGAACAGCCTTTCCCCTGGATGAAAGGACATTATCTCTAATGGGCTCTTCACAGGAAATTGAAGGAGGAACTGGGTTTATAACTCTGCAGATCAAAGAAATCAAGGTTTTGATCCTTTTGTGAACAGAAGGAAAAAATTTTCGTATTGCTTGCCTGACTTGAGGAAACTCTATGAAGCTTCACGAAACCTCTTTAGCAATACTTTTTGGCAATTCTGATTTTGCGTTTAAGTTCTGAGCTTTCTGGCTTTAAAACGGGCCAACATTTTAATCTATCAAAACAGAGAATTTACTTCAGAGACTACGATTATGATTTGGGAAATGAAAATCATGGTCAGCTGATTCATCATTATTTTGGTAATAGTTCTCTTCAGTGCCTGGCCAAGCCATCACTTGTATATTGATTGCACAGATCAAGATTTTGATCTTTCCCTCTGGTGCTGCCTCTCTGGCAACACAAAGTTTTTTGCACTTTCCAATTACAGTCGAGGCTGCCACAATTCCCAGGCTGCCAGATAGACATTCCTCCAGAATATATTTATTCAGTGCCACGGCAGTTTTTCAGCCTTTTTCCCTGCCTTACTTCACGTCTTCACTTTGTTACTTTGTTTGGTTTGACCAATGCTAAAACCTCTCTGACCCCTGAACCCAAAAGAAAATCCCTTTTTTTGTAACTCTTGTTTCACACTCTGGCACAAACCACAGCTCTTCTATTTCCGCACAATAATTCTTGTGCCACCTCCAAATGTCCAAGCTCCTTCTGACTCTACAGAAAAAGTCATATTTTCCAAAATGAGAGTGGATACAGCGAGATTTAGACCTACAAGGTGGATGCAACCTCCCCAAGAAATCACCTGTGTCCCACTGCAAGCAAAATTTCTCCTTTCATCTGTGGGGCTGTTGGTTCGTTTAACTTGTGAACTGAGAGGAAAAATGAGTTGTGTGAAAATGATCCAAGCAGAAGAGAAGCCTCACTTCTGTGCAGGAAGGAGGTGGTGGTGGAAAAGTTGCATCAGAAAGGTAAAGCAACAGACCCCGAAAATGGCACCTGGTGCGTCACTGCCTCTAACACTCACTTGGGAAGCTGTCAGCTCTTGAGAAAAAAGACTGAGGAGGACTTGAAGAACCCTACAAGTCCACATTTTTATGTCTTTTTGGCTATATTGCAGAAGAAATGTTTAACAATTTTCCTCCTGAAGACAAATAGTTCTTCTATGCTAATTTTAGTAATTTTGTTGTTTTACACCTCTTTTGTGTTATTCAATGTCGTCCTGACCTTCTGAATGGTGTGAATGAATTTAGTGACTGTGCCTGTACGACTGCTTCGAATGCAGGGCTGTATTTCCTTTTTAAATCTTGTGGGAGAAAGAGACCAGAGGAAATCTGATCCATTACAAATGGAGATGTTCTGAGCCATGGAACCAGCAAAGAGAAAATCTGAGGCTAGAGCAGAACGAAGACCTGGTCACAAATTTTGGGAACGAATTGTTTAATAGGGAGTTTTCCTGAAAGTCTTTGATAAAATAGAGTAACAGGTGATATGACTTAGAGCTGTTTCTCAATCAAGAAGAGTCACCAAGAAGATACGGAGAGAGCAGAGAAGGGTCACACGGAACTAATGGGAAGGTCTGTGCCACAACAGTCTCTAAATCATTTTAGATTCCTCAGAAGTGAATATTCCTCATGAGTGAATATTTTGCTGTGGAACAGGCACATTATTCAGTGGGGTTTGGATGTCAGATGTCTTTAAGTAAAAGCTTGAGGCCCTAGAAAATCAAACTAACCTAAAAGTGGGAGCAAGCTCATACTTACTGATGGTGAAAGGTGTTCTGATGGGTTGGTTTTCTTGTTCATTGAAAGCCAAATTTTTTTCAGAAATCATTACAAAAAATTACATTCCTGGAGTAAAAACTAAGCAGGTTCCTTTGCTAGCACCATGAACAAAGCACATCTTATTGATTTTTCCAGAAGTCAGGATAGAAGAAACTTTCATTTTAAATATTGCTTCTCATTCTAATGTCTTACTTTTATTACATGTGGATCAACATCACCCAAAATATTTTCTAAACTTGTTCTGCAGGATAACTTCTATATATTTTTTTTCTTTTTCTATTTTTATTTGAATGGGGAGAAAGTAAGTTATGGTATTCCTTATGAAAAAAGGATTCATTCTCTTAATAAACTAATTTCAATTCTGTTTCAGCTAGCCCATGCTGAGAAGAGGGGAAAATCCAATTTATTCTTCAGATTTCCCTGAAATTTACTTACAACAAACAAAGGTGGTATGGGAGTGACAGCTTAAACCAAAGACTTTTTTGGAGCTGTTCCATCCCCAGGGGAGAGAGCACAGGGGTGCAGGGGAATATCTGAGGACACTCTTTCTTTGAAAGTCTCTTTGGAGCATCTGGAGGTTGAAGTTTCTCACCCAATCTACAGGGGGGAAAACCACTGGAGAAGATGCTCTGAATCCCAACATGCTTAGGAGGAAGCACAAATTTACTGAACACTTCATAAATGAATTCCTTTGCCTTTTAAAGGAGGCAACTTTTAAATTTGTACCTAGACAAATGTGTACAATCTTTAGAAGAAATGATCACCTTAGTGAATGTGTTCTAACATCGTTAACAACACCAGTGAAGGCAGACCCAAGGTCACTGCCTCACTTTTTATTGTTGCACAAAAGGTATTAATGATAAAAACTCTGCTCGTGGAGCAGTTTGCAATCCATCATTGTGCTGGACCCAGCAACATCAGTTTCCTGGGAGGGAAAAAAAAAAGAAGGAATCTTTTGGGCTAGGGGAACAATCCTGCTTGAATTTTGATAATGCAAGTGGATTTTGATTGATTACCATGTGGAAATCAACCAGGGGAATAACTCACTTCCTTTGGTGTGAATGCCATGGAACCAAGGATCAGCCAAATCCCAGAGAAGGAAGGAGGAGAAAAAAGCCAGGACAAATGTTGTCTCAGTCCTCCTCAGACACTGGGTGGTATGAGGTGACTGAGAGATCACTCATAAAACTGGCAAGAGTGATGAGGAAAATGAAAAAAAGTGTGCGCCCAGCTGATAAACTTTGATATTTTTTGGCTACCAAACAGTTATCCAGCGCTGGTTTCTTTTTTGGACGACTTATAGCAAATCTTGAAGCCACTTTCCCCCTCAGCTCTGTGGTTGGAAGTAGAATTTTTTTCTTCTTGCATCTTTGTTATTGCTAGAACTTGGTGCTGGAAGAAATCAGGATTGGTCTAAGTTTGGGTGTGTTTGGTATTGTTTTGTTTTGTTTTGTTTGTTTTGTTTTGTTTGCTTGGGGTTTTTTAGATTTTTTTTTAATTGGTGCGATTTGTGTGCAGCTTTTGGAATGAACATTTTCCTAGAAATGTGTATTTCCAAGAGACATTTGAAAAATTTTGATATTTAAAAAAAATCAAAGAAAATGTTGCTGACTTAAAAACTGTGTTTTCAAGGCTGACTCTTCTTGTCATCCCTGAACCTGAGAGCTCTTGTTGGTTTTCAGAGTGTTTCCTCAGCTGCTTGAACAGCTGAGTTTGAAGGTGGTGATGTTATCACCTCTCAAGAGAAAGATCAAACCCTCTTCTATTAGATACAGGCAGAAAAATGTAAAATACACTGATTTTTCAAACCATAGCATGAAATGCATTTGCTCTAATAGAAAGCCAGAGAGACAGTGCAGACTGCAGGGTGTGATTTTCAGTCGCTCTCAGCTTTGGCCAAACTTTGCTGCCCTTGAAGGAAATGTGATTTCTCCCTGTATCCTCACCGAGTGCAACATTTAATCCACTATTAGCAGCCCTGGGTTATCAAACAGATTTCTGTTTCCATGGCCCCAAAAGGAACTCAGGAAAAGTGGTACTTGTCATATATTGATTTTCTTGGCCGGAGTAGGGTTTGCTTATGGCTCTCTGCAGGACACTGGTGAACAAATGTGGGGCAGCTCATGCTGCCCGTACTGATATCTGGCTGGAGAGCTTCTGTCTCCTGAGATGTGAGGCTGCAACATTCCAAAAGCACTAAAAACACATTAATGCACAGTTTTGAGGCGACTCATGCAGCCTCCTCACTGCCCTGGCATCTCAAGGGTCCTTGTTTGCCAGAGATATGCGACCGACCCTTGGGAATCTCTGGAGAGCTTCCTTCCTCAGATGTTGTTTTAACAGAACTTGACCCTGAGCAGCTTTCTGAGAGTGTTTCAGGATTAACAAAACAACCAAGATGGGAAATTCAGTGATTTGGATGTTGCTAACTTAGAGTTGTCTTGGCAATGACAAATAAGTTGATTGGAATATGAAGCGTTCTACTCGAGGAAGAATTTTTTGTGGTTCAAAGTAAAAAAAAAGATGACAAAATCCCATAATATGTACTTAAAGCAAACTGACCTGCTTGAAATGTATGTTGTTAGTCCCATATAAGATTATTTCTTAGAACCCACAGAAAAATTACTGAGAGCTTAAATCCTTAAGGGCGATCATTCCACACAATGTAGTGAAAGCTCAGGGTTTGCCACCATTGTGAAATTTGATTTAAGGGAATTAATAACGTAAATGAATGCTCTTAAATAACAAGTACAGCATTCAGGGTCCTAGGACAGAAACAAATTATCCTTAAACAGGCACATGGTGTCTCAAGACAGAGATGAGATATATTTCTCTACTGGTTTGCCAGCAGGTTTATACTTCGTTGGTGTTTTTCACTCTGTGCCTCAGCGAGATAAAAATGTGTCTATTTTTCAGGAAAAAAACCCAACAAAAAACCAAATCAGACATCAACATTTTATTGTGATTCTATCTATTCTATTTTTCACAATTGTATAGTTGTCAATTTATTGAGAAAATGCACTGTTTTACTCTCAAACATATTTTTTTAACATTTCCATCATTTAGTTGTATTGTTTTGATTATTTGAGTGTTTTTTAGTAAATCACTGGACTTCACTAAGTACTGTGAAAATAATAAACGTACTGTTATTTCAGAAGTCACATCTGGATGCAAATTAATTATTTGGATGTTAAAAACATGCTTAGCAACAAAACTAGAAAAAAAAATAAATCTCAATGGTAGCTTGGTGAGCTTTCATACAAATTCTTTACATTTTGTATATTTCTGGGGGGAGCTTTGCATTGCCATGTGAATACTCAGCCTATTACTCAGAGTTTTTCACACATAACCTTTCATCTCTGGGGTCTGAGCTTCCTCTGAATTGCTGGAGGTTTATGCCAGAGTGATTCTATTTAGTTACTTCCTCATGGAGTCCTCTGGATTTACAAAAGTTTACAGTAAAATCAGTTGGCTGCCTGGGGAATTCTGGTGGAAATGCATCTTGCCATGGTGAAAAGTGCAGGATGTTTGACCCTGTGACAATTTGGGGATTTTTTTGTCGCTGAATGACAAAACGTGTTTCAACATTTGCTTGGTTTTTTAATTGTAGAAAAATCTCTAGTAAAAAAGTCTGATAATAAAATTAATTAACCTAATATTTGTTCTGAGCTTTTTTTTTATCCTTCTCCTCCTTTGTCATGTTTAATTGCTGTCATGGAATGCACTTCTGGCTGGTCTTTTATTTCCTTTCTCCCTGGTGTTCACAATTACTTGTACATGTGTGTGTTTGTGGGAGTGTTGGCATTCAAGGTACCAAGAATGGATTTTTGTATCAGGCAACAGAGGAGAGACTGTGCAGTCTTCCTGTCCCTGATAGAATCACTATTTCCATCCCTATTGCTAAATATTCGTGGTGTATTCAGAATAAACATATAATGCCTTTCTTGACTTTTTTTCCTTGAACACTCTTTCCCTTTCTGGAAAACACAGCTCTGCTTTATTTTGTAAAAATACACATTTTTCCTGACCTTGGGTTAGTACTTTCTTTCACATGCTTTCAGTGAGATCATGTCCTTTTGATGAAAATGTTTTTCAGTATTTTTCTATAAAATTTAAAAAATAAAGTACAGATAAAATGCTAAAAAATTGCAAAGCAGCTACTGAACAGAACATTGCACTCGGCAATATTGGTTTTGCTGAAGTTCATGTATTTTTTCCTTGCCATCACTTTACTGAATTCTAATACAAACAGGCTCTTGAACTCCAGTGGGAGTTGAAATAACATAAACTTCAGTTATTCTCATCCCCATACCCTGAAAATTGAGATTTTCAGATGATATAAAAATGGCAGTGTAAATTATCATGTAACTGTGAGCTAATTTTCAAATTCTCTCAGAGTTTTGGCTTGCAAATCTCTTAATGTTTTGTGGGTTGTTTTTTTTTTTTCCTGAGATCTGTAGTGTAAAATTCTCTGCCTGGTTTCAGACAGTGTAATTAAAGAATCAGTGTTTTAGTTCATGAAAGTCTATGTTTAAAAATAAAAATAAAGTGAGGCTATAAAATGATGCTGTTTTAGAAGGAGGCATAAACAACAAAACAGGTCTCTAGATCAATTAACCTTCCCATAAAAAAAGATAAGAAAACTTTTGGAAGCTTCTGTTTTACAATGTGCTGCAGTACAAGTAGTTACTCCTTGAGAATTTATTTATTAAGTAAGATAAAATTGGAAATCTTTTCTTTAGAACACGCAGCTAAATCATCATTTTAAGAGCTGGGAGACACTCCCAGTTTTAACCCCAAATCTGACCAGGGCTGGAGCCTGAGGCAAGACTTTTTGACTTGTGGTTGTTTCTGATGTTTCTTCTGCAATAATATGACTTTTGTCTGTATGCTGTTGCAGATTATGGTTTTTGAAATACACACAGTAAGTAAAATGATGCCAATTTACAGTGCTCAAGTGCAATCCTTCCAAGCTGAAGTCCTGACCATGAGCTGCTCGTGCAGTTTCACTGCAGCTTTCCACCAAGTCCTTCCCATCTCCCACTCACTCACGCTGGTGGCTGCCCAAAAAGGAAATACCCAACCTCACCCACCCTCACCGTGAGGAATGCAGCACAGGTTGAACCATTTGTAATAACTATTATTTCCTCTTCATCAAGTGGAACATTTGTGTGATTTTCACAGTCTCCACAGGAGACTCAGATGTGGTTTCAGTGCTTCCATGGCACCATCTGAAAAAAAGATGCCCCAAGTGCAGCCAGTGACTGTGTGGTGTCACTGCCTAACTCCACTGTCACTCGTGGAAATGGGGTTTGTAATTCACAGATCAGCGAGTGCCACAACCCCTCCTTTGTGCCTGAACACAGAGCCTGTGTGTGAGCCCAGCCTCACACTCAGCTGGAGCTTTTAGTTAACTTTCAGTATGATGGCCCTCACTCTCTCTCTGAAATACTGGGCTTGTTTGGGGTCCTTGGAGGAATAGAAGTCTTCCCGTGGCAGACACATTTTGGCTTCTATCCACAGGGTCCTCAGATGCATGGCAGTCTCGGGAGGGAGAAGATAAAAAGCATCATGTTTGTCAATACTTGCTTTGATAGGCAGGATCAGCCTTAATCTCACACCTAAATCCTGCCTTCCACCTCTGATCTGAGGGAGAATGGGGAGCTCACTCTACTGGGTCTGGCTGAAGGTGGCTGCAAGATTAACTCCAAATATCAGTGTGGGTGTATCTGGAATGTCTCCTCTGACAGAGAGATGTGACTGATTTTGAAGCTGAGGGTGAGTCTAAATAGGAGCTGTCATGTCTGTGGGGATTCTTCTGGGATTTGAATGGCAGTTTGTCTCAGAGCAAGATTTTTGTCTGTTGGACTGATCTGAGTGTGTGGAAAAACTTTACCTTGAGGGTGACAGAGCAGTGGAACAGTTTAACCAGAGAGATTGTGGAGTGCAAGCAGCTCCAGGTAAACCTGGTTTTGCAGGGGAATTGGACTGGGTGACATTCAGAGGTTCCTTACAACCCCAACCATTCTGTGATTGATTCTGTGATTCTCTGATTCTGCAGTTCTGTGATTCTGTAATTCTGTGCTTCTGTCATTCTGTATTCCATGTGCTGTGCTGTCAGAGGAAACATGGGGCTGTCACAGACCTCACTTTGAGGCCCTGCTTCACCAGCTGAAGCTGCAAATGCTGCTGCTTTTGGCTTTGGAGTTCTCTCTGTTAGATCCTGAACCTGATATGGGTGGTGATCATTGGATAGACCACGTATTCCACTTATTGTTATAAACCTTCCTGTAAGGTTTTCACTTGTGGCTACAAAAGACCACAAAGCACCAAAGCACCTTTGAATTTGTTTTTTACTGTCCACACAAGCCACGTGAGCTTTAATCAATTTTTTTAATGAACTGTAGAAACCCACTGCTGCTGTAACCCCTCTGAAGTCAAGCCATGGTCTGAGCACTCTAGACTGAAGCAGCAAATGTTGTGCCATAGAGTGGAAATTCTAGTTCCTGTTCCTACACCTGAATGTATGAAATATGATGGCCCAGATCCTTTAAATCTTTGTGTGCCTGTGTAATCTTACTCAGCTGAGACAAGCACACAGATAAAGAAAGGAACCTAAGCAGCAAGGGAGAAAATACAGAGTTAGAAATAGCTAAGTACTTCAGCAGTTATTGGTGTGTCAATTTTAATGTGAAGAAAAAAAAAAAAAAAAAGAACAATTTTTCTTTTTCTGGTTGCTGGAGCACATGTTTTTGGCTTTAACCTGTTCAGCTTTGCCATGTACCACAGCACAAAATAAAGTGTCAAGTCAAAAAATCCAGGCATTCTCTGTGTTGGAGAGTTGTGGATGGCTGCTTTCTTCCTGAGTGATTACCAATAAATATTCCTGTCACAAATACTGACTTGAATTTTCTGGAAAGTAATTAATTGCACAATCAATCCTCTAACAGTTGCAGCTGCGAGACACAACTTAGCTTTTTCTCACTAATAACAGGGCTGTGCTTAACTCTTCTGAACGCCACCACCACTCTGCCCATCTGAGAATAATGTTTTCCATCCCCCCACAAATTAATCCTGGCATTTTCTGTGAGCAACTTATTGTGTTACGAGGAAATTTAGAGAAATGGTGTGGGAAGGCACATTGTGGAAGAGGGGAAGCATTGCCATTCTTCTTTCCAAGGCAGTCTGCAGTTATTTTGCAGTTATTCTGCAGATTGTTGGGAAAATAATGGCTTTCAGTTTCAGCTTTGATCCTGGTGTGCTCCACTACTGCCTAGAGGTGATGATGTGATGGCAGGGAGGGAAAAAGGAGTTTATCTGTGAATTAGCAGAGAAATATGTAATTATGCCAATTCCTAGAAGAAAATAAAGACAAAAAATGCTCCTTTTTGGTGACCACCAGGACTGTATTCTTAATATATTCGCTCCCTCTATTATATGAACATCACCTCAGTATTGCTAACAATAGTTCTCCGTAATACCTGCCTCTTCCACAAACCTTTGTGTACAGCTCTCCTAAAATACTTTGGAAAATCAAATGGAAGTTCTCAATTTCTGGAGGAAAATGTGAGCCACACATTGGTTTTGAGAGAAAAATGCTGTTTCGTGTCTTTTCTGTATGTGAAAATAGTAAATTCTTTTTAATATATGACATTGAAATTAACAGTGTAAATCTTATTTGCAGCCTCTGGGAGAGTAGGAAGACCAGACAGATTATATATTCTTGTTCCCTACAATCCAACATCTATTCCTGGACAATATTAAAGAAACCTTTGCTAAAAATCAACCAAAATAATTAGTTCAGGTCTCTTACTGGCAGTTGTTCTGCTTCCATCACTCCTTACTGGTGTGACCACAATTCTTTTCTCTACTCGAATCCTGTCTTTTAATCAAATGTCCCCTTAAGTCTTAAATGAAACAGCTGGGGAGAACTACAACAGCTGGGAATACATCCTGGAGACAAGTTCAATACAGCTTGAGACAAAGCCTGGCATTTTTAGGGAAAGGAAAAAAGAAAAAAAAATTCACTGGGGAAAAACCCACCTCCTTAAATGATCTTAAGTCAACCTGAGCATTACCACTTCTTCACTAAATATACCCTACAACAATGAGTTTGCCCTGCCTGCTGTACTGGCCTTGCAAATAGACAGAAAGCACAATTCAAATTGACAGTCTGAACAGCACGTGCAAGGGGACAGTAATTAGCCAAAATACGGAAAAATTGAGATAATCTTCTCCCAGTTTGTGTCTAAAAACACTTCAAGGAAGACAAGCATCTAATATATGTAGTATGCGTTCTGATTTCTTTATTCTGGGAGAATGAAACAAAAAATAATGGGGGGAGAGGGAAACTAATAAAGAAAAACCAGTGAAGGATAGTTATTGAAGAGAGGATAAGTAACCTATGCAGAGCCTTGCCAGACATCTGTAAGAAATAGGAGCTGCAGGAAATGCAGGTATGACAACGTGCTGGAAGCATGTGCAGGATACAGGAATAACCACTGCCAGATCCTGCAAAGCTCCCCCTTCCTGCAGGCTGCTGAGGGCATCAGAAAATGTAGTGAGAGTCTTTCCACGATCTTTACAAAGGGAGAAACAGCCCTTGCTCATGTCCAGAGTTTAACCCCAGAAAGGTGAAGGCTGCCTGTTTGATTAAATAGAAATAACTACAGTGCCTTGTGAGAGGAGTACCAAGCTGCCTTTTACTGCCTAAAAACAGTTCTGCAAGTTCTGTTTGCTCAAGAGACTCAGAAAAGAGGCAGGTGCAGGTGCTGCCACAGTGGTGAGGAGAGACAGGATGAAATTGTTGTGTCGCCAGGGAGACTGAGCTGGCGAGGTGAATTAAAAACTGTAATTATGACTCAAGGCTTTTAAAATATTGCTCACAATTGATGGTAAAGGAATAAGTCCTAGAGCACTGTTATTCAGGCAGTAGTTCTGCTTCCATTGAAGTCACCTGGGTAAAATCCCTTTAATTTTGGTGGTAGTGAACTCAGGCATATTGATCCTTGTCAATCCACTTTTAATTCCTCCACACTCCCAACACAGAGCTGCGTGCTCCAGGTAGAGCTGGCAGCAGTGGGGAGCAAACTGCTGCTGCATTTCTCTGTGTGTTGAAATGAGAGAGGACTGAGGGGACTGGAGGAGAAGGTGTCTGCTCTTTCATGACAGCCACGTTTCAATCTTTGGGTTTCAAAATCGGCATCTCCTTCTTTGTGCAGCAAATCCCTGAGGGAGAGCCACAGGCTTCTGTTCCACGTCTGGTTCTGTCCTGCTCTGCGTTATAAATGGACTCCAAAGAGGATTCTGTGCTTCACACGCCGTGCTTTTAATCCTGGGGCTTGCCTTCATAAAAGCTGCCTGAGCCTTGCGATGGAATTGCTCCTCAGCTCTCACTCCTGCACTGCTGCTCAGGCCAGGGGAAGGGACAGAGACACAGCTCTGCAGCCCTGCCCTCCCCACACAAGCTCAAAAACCTCCCAGCCGTCCTTCAGGCAAATGAGTTTCCAGCTGACAATGTATGTTTTTAATTTAGCTCACACGGTTATACACGGGCAGGTGAGAAGGGCCCATTTCCCTTTTTTGTTTCTTTCTTTTTTTTTTTTTCTTTTCCTCCTGAGCTGGTAAATGTATTTCATCTTGTAACTCTTACTTTGGATTAAAAAGCTGTTGCCTTTGGCAGTGAAGCAGCACAGCAGGCTGAGGAAAGTAAAGCTTCCTTTCATTGCCATGTTTGAAACTAGAGGAAGTCATCATATTACTTTAACAAGCAGAAATGAATGAAAATGTTTAATACGATTATGCAAGCACGAAGAGCTGTTCTGGCTGCCACAGATTTTGCTCCGTGTGATTCATCGTGCTGGGGGATAACGTGATCCTCTATTTTCCCCTAACAGTCAAGTCAGGATTTTGTTGTGAAGACTCTTGCAAGGTGAGATCTCTCCAAGGATCTGTTTCTCTCTCTTCAGAACATCGAGTCCTCAAACACCAGGCTGAGCTGCAGAACTGGCAGCACAGGGGTGGATTTTTTTTGCCACTGAGCATTTCATACCTCTCACTGAAATATCACCGAGGCAGGAGCACCCCTCTTCTGCCCCAGATTCTGCTGGGGGGACCTGCAGCATGAAAATCAGCTCCTGGTTCTGCTTGACCAGAGCAAACCCCTCAAAACAAAGTCCCTTGGCAAACCCCTCTGTCACAAAGGCAGCCGTGAGGTAATTGGGGTGCCAGGGCAATGTTACCTCATTAGCACGGTGCTGATTGTGATTTGGTGGAGAGCACCAGAATTCATCCCACCTAATTTTGGATATGTTGAAGTGAGAGCTGGCTAAACTTCGTCTGCACTGGGGAAAAAAGGTGCAGCTAATGTTACCAGCCTCATTCCTGTCTTGGCGGAGAATGGATTTTCTTCTGGTGTTGGCTGCTTTTCTCTAATGACTGAATTCTTTCTAAAAGTTATTTGTATTTTTCTTTAAACTTTTTGATTTTGAAGAAATTACAGAATCGGGGAATAATTGAGGCTAGAAAGAAGTTCTTGAGATTGCTGAGTCCAGTCGCTCTGTTCAAAGCAAGATCAACTACTGCAGATTTTCTCAGGACCATGTCCAGACAAGCTTCTACTATCTCCAAGGATGGAGTACTCAACAGCTTCTCTGGGAAAATTGTTCTCAGTATTTGATTACAATTAAAAAAATTAAATTTTTAGGTTTAAGTGGAATTTCATGTACTTTAGCCTGTGCCCATTTCCTCTTTCCCTTTCAGTGGGCAGCACCAAGGTCACAGCACCCTCTTCACCCCTCCCGTCAGCTGCTTTTACACTCTAGCAAGGGGGATTCCCCTAGAATCTTCTCTTCTCCAGGCTAAAGGGTCTCAGCTCTCTCAGCCTTTCTTCGTATTTTTCAGTCCATTAATTGTCTTTGAGGCGCCTTGCTGGGGTCTTTCTGTGGGTCCATGTCTCTTGTGTCAGGGAGCTCAGACCTGGACCATGTCTGAATCCATCCTGAGCAGAGGGGAAGGATCATCTCCATCAAACTGTCGGCAATGCAATCAAAAATAAAAATAAAAAATCAAACTGTCCTAACGCAGCCCAGGCTGATTTTGCCCCACAACCCAAACCTCTTTAGAATTTTGCCATAACTTAATGTTTCCTGTGAAGCTTCCATTTCTAGGGTGCCATTTTTTAATGCAAAGAACCAATTCCAGCAACAAGCTTGACAAGTCCCGGCAGCATTAATGGTATTTCTCATACCTCTGCTCCTACACAGCCCTAACTTCACCCAGCCCCAAAGCTGGCCTTGTTAGTGCACTAATTAGCCCATGGTGATAAGACCTCACTAATGAGGTGTTATGGCTTTTGGGCTGGAGCTGGCTCACACCTGGCCAGATCAGAGGATGGGAGGAATTAACGCACAATTGTCTGTATGTGGCCATGGACATGGGCCTTGCCCCTTAGGCTGTAAATAAATTAGGGAGAAAATGATTAGTTACTGTGATATTGAGCCACTGTTTATAATCAGGTCTCCAAAGTATGAACATAGTTTGGATAATGCCTAAAAGCACAACACCCCTGCTAACGTCCTCACCGTTTGAGAAGGGGCAGTGATTTTGCTAATTGAACGCTATTTTTTAATCTCAGGCACACAGACACATGTGATTTAGTGTTCTTATTTACCCAGCTAGTAGTGAATCTCTGAGTGATAGTTTGGTGCGCTATGATTTAGCCTTGTGACTTTTCCTAATCCTCCACCCTCCTTTCTACTCCTTTGATTTAAGTTACTCAAAGAGATATGCATTCAAAAGTAACCTAGAACAGCTGGGTTTGCTATTAATCACTCTTTCCCACTTTTTTTTGCCATTACCAGCATAATACAAAGCCATATATGCATGAGTGAGTGTAGAAGAGCTGGGTTTCCTATTGATCACCCATTCCCATTTTTTTTTTTTTTGCCATTACTAGCATAATTCAAAGCCATATATGTATAGGTGAGTTCCTGTAATCATTTATTGTATTGTTTGACCCTTAATTAAGAAGCAGGCCCATGTTGTACTTGGCTTAGTAGAGAAAACTACAAATAAACAAATAAATAAATGAATATATTCTCAGTTGCAGAGAGCACACAACATGCTTCAGGCAGAGAAGGGTTGGTAGGCACGAGAAATAAAGTTGATCAGGGTGTTTTGGAAAGGCAAGGGAATGCTTAGAAAAAAAATTAGCAAAAGTTATAGACCATCCCTTTAGTAAGTAATAAATGACATTATCATGACATCATCCAGAGATAGTGACAGAGTGAGGATCTGAGAACAGATTGAGGATGATTTTCATCAGTCCTGCAGGATATTTTGCCTTCCACAGAAAGGAAATCATGAGAGTAAGAATAGAGCCGCGTGGTATCACACAGGGATGAACAGGAAAAGCGGTGTCTGATTGTTTGCTGGCTGGAAATGAGGAGATACCTCCAGATTCAGGGTTCTTGTTGGAAATGGAAAGGAGGATTTCTTGTTTGTATGTTTTCGGTTTTTTATTTTAATTTTATTTCTTTTTTACTTACAGAGTTTGGATGTAACGCAATTGGTTTCTGTGACCTGCCTTTGGTGGAGCGTGGTACTGAAATGTTCACTCAAGGACTATTTTATGTTGTGAATCTTTGCTCCTTTTCCTGCATCTTTTGTGTGACATTATTTCGCACAGGCAAATGCATTCAGAGGCAATTTTTTTTAATTTCCGCAATATATTGGATGGCAAATTTCATCTTTTTTAAAAGTGGTCTGAAGCTCGTGTTTTCAGACACCTCTGTTGAGAAAGAAATCTCTGTATCTTGTGAGGCTGGAAGGTATTTCTGACGATGGAACATGAGTCTTGCTAATTTAAACGATTCATTTGGATCTGAAAGACTGTGATTTTCATCACTAGAAACACTGGCTTATGTAAAAGCAGGTGCATGTAAGTTTAGCAGTTACATACATCCTACTTTCACTTCCTTGCAGATGAATCCTTGGTTTCCAAAGGTACAGCACATTTTGAGAGCAAGCAGCTATTCTGTTAACTAGCAGTTGCTAATTACAAAAAAAGCAGTGCAGTTCTTCCTATAGATGTTGTAACTAATCAGGCACTAAAAGAGGTTTTCCATCAATCTCTCCACAGCCATGGGAAGCCAGTGGGAACAGGTGTTTTAGGGATAGCACTGAAGTTTGTTTTTTTAATACACAAGAACATTTCATGGATGATTTCTTAAAAAACCGTGAAGTCATGAAGTTTTACAATGAGATCTCTTTCACAAACCTGGTGTTTCTCTGTTTTCCCCCAAGAGATATAAATTAAGACATTATCTCTGCAACACTCGCAGATGAATCTCTGCAGCATTGCCTTGCAGAGGTGAAATAAATCCAGGCCATTTGGAGAAAACTCGGCATTCATAAATATTATCAGCTTATACACAGATAACAATATAGGATTGAGCCGTTTAGTACCAGGTTACAAATCCTTAGCAGCCTGCAAATCAGTTTTACTCTTTTTTTTCTTAAGCAACATAAATGACTCCGGTTTGATGGCTTGATTTCTTTGGATTGACGTAAACTGGGAATAAAACCTACCCTTCTTTTTGCGACAATATGATTTTTAGGCATATGTTATTGAAGGAATCTGAATGATTAACACTTCTTGAGGCCAATAGCCTGGCCCCATGCACTGTCCAACACTGAGCAATCAGTGAAATTCTGTGAAAAGTGAATTTCAGCCACAAAAGCTCAGCTCTTGCACTGAGATGAGGCAAAGTCTCTTGTCCCTTCCCCATCTTTCCTGCAACTTTGCCTGTTTTTTGCAGGGTGCAGAATAATTCAAAGCAATTGTGCTCCAGAACATGGAGTCGAGAGGCACGGAGCTGATTGTCAACCTCAGTCTGATTTTACAGGCTGGAGGGAAAATGTTTTTTTCTTTCATATCACCACATGGAAACTGTCAGTATTTTAAATTCTTGGTAGAACACTAGGAAAGTGATGAGCTGTAAGTGTGAAACTCCTGTTTTCAGATCTCTCTCCAGTGGGGAAAAAAAAAAAAAGAAGAAAAGAGAGACAAAGTCAAGAAAATATAGGTGTAAAGGAGCCTTCTCAGGCTGGAGTGATCCTCATTTCATCCATGGTCTGTTGGAACACAGTGTAAAGTGCAAATATAAAATTTTCAACCTAAGTATGTCACTCTGACTGCTAATAATTACAAATGTTATTTAGACTGTGGAATTAATTACCTCGGGAAGTCATTAAGGTAATTCTGAGCCTCATGCCCCAGAGTTTAAGACTATCTCAAATTATGGGAGAACGAGGCTTAGAATTCCTGAGTTCTGTATGAAATTTGAACTCTGTGGTGAACCTAAGCCTTGGCCCTAATGACTTCTAGGGGGAATGATTTTCATGGTTTAATAACACATTGTGCGAGGAAGAATTTCCCCTTAGTGGTTTTAATCATATTGACAGACCCAACTTTCTAAGCTTGCTCTTCTTTTTTGATATTCCAGGTCCATCCCCTTTTGATTTAGCAGCTACAAACCAAACAAAGCTCTGTATACTTCCACACGTTCACATTTATTTTATACACAGCCACTTTCTCCTTGAAAAGGGAGAACAGGGCAAAAAGGAATTTTAACAGTAAGAAATATTGTTTTAAAGGATTTAACAGAACTGAGTGACACAATTATATGTTTGGCAAATGTTTCTACCTTTGAAGCAATCAGTGGAAGCCTGAGGGAGACAAAGTTTTAGAACATTAGAGCCACGAACTTTCTTTTTAATAATACATGAAGTTGCCTTAATAAATCCTTATGGAAACTGTAACAGCAGAAGGTAATGGCTGGTTTTAGTTAATGACCCATTAAAATGTTAGCAAAGCAACACTATCTGTGATATTCGTTGAGAATCAGTTTCAAAGGGACAATTCGTATTAAAATCTGTTGTTGATTTATTAACCAACACATTTTTAAGGTATTGCTTTCTACCTGGAGCAGTGAAAGCATACTGCAATGGCAGTGTTGATAAATCAGTAATTCCATGAGGGTTAATAATCTGTTTTGCTCCAGTTAGGCAACAGAAGAAAGAAAGAGCTGTCCCTTCCCGTGGATGTTATTGCTGAGGTAAATTTCTGTCTTGGATGATGCTTTGAAATAATGTTCCTGCTGTGGCTCTTAACTGGACACCCACAAATCTGAGCCATCCAAAAGCAGCAGAGATGAAGGCCTAGTTTTGCCTAATTGGGTCAGGGGAAAGGACCTTCCATCAATTCTAAGAAATAACATAAAAATCCACAGGCCTCTTGCATCCAAGAAACGGCATTGGTTGAGATAACTAAGCCCACTTCTTTAATGCAATTACTTATTAGCTATTTTTGTGCACATGTCACAGGCCCAAACTTCGAGTTCTGCAGTGCTGCACAGTCCTGCACAGCAGGAGGCTCAGAGACTGCATCCCTGTGGCCGTGCCTGCTGTCGGAATCGGTGCTGCTTTGGGAAGGCTGCGGTCTGAGATGTGGTGACAATTCTCCTTTTATGTGTATTCCAGGTTCATGTCATCCAGCTTTTGCTTTGATTTCACCTCAGATAAGGTAAAGACAGAGAAATCCACCCTGTACTTCAAGGGAAAGTCTGTGTTGGTACTTTTTGAGGGGCAGGTTCCATGTTCTGGGGCAAACTTCATGAAGTTTCTGTGTTTTGTGCATTAAGTTTTATGTTGTTCTACGAAATCCCAGAATTATTGATCATAGATTTCATCTTCGTTGCTTCTCCGAAGCGAAGGCTGCAAATTCCCCAGGGAAACCTTTTCCCTGAGCTCATACAAATCTGAAAATCCAGCACATTCCTGATGTGTTCATTAGCGAGCCTTGCCTGCCTCAGCAACCACCTGGTCTCAGCAGGCTCCCTTCCCTCTTCCCTCTCTCCAGGGTGTGCCAGCCTGTGCCATGTCCTGCATCCCCGTGGCCTTTCAGGAGAGCTTCACTGCTTTGCAAGGAATGAAGTTTCTCTCCTTCAGCTCTGCAAGGGGAGTCACTGAGGCACGGAGCTATAAAAAGTGTGGCTGAGGGCTACCCCAGTTCCAGCCCCTCAAGGGCTTTGGTGCTGCGACACTCAAGTGGTTTTATTTGGAAGTTAGACCCTGTTTTCCTGTTATTGAATAGCTTTGGGGTGGGGCTGAGGTGCTCAAACACTTCTCTGGGGGGTGAAATTGCAGTTACAGCACAGGAACCAAGTATGAGGCCGGGTCTCACATCCATCACGGGGTGGCAGAGGGCAAAGCCATGCCAGGAGATGCTTTCCTGCCTGGGCATCTCCAGGCACAATCAAACACGATGAAGAGGTCATTTAACAACCATTATTAGCCAGCTATCCTCTGACTGGCCTCCTGCCAGAGATATTTTGGCTGGTCACCTACAGAGAGCATTCATCTGATGTTGACCCATGGCTTTGTTTTCCACTGTGGTTTGTGTGTGCATACTTCTGGTTTTGAACACTTGGATTATTTGCCAATCAGTTTGAGATGCCTGTCTATGAACAGTTTACTTCTGGAGCCACTGGGCCAAGAGAAAATGAGCCTGACTTGCCACAGACCTCTCAGGTACAAGGCACTGCCAGGATGGTGAGGGAAGATGGAGCTAAAAGAGAAGGCAAAAAGCAATTTGTCCGTGAAGAAATGTGGAGAAATTTGTCCAGTAGAGAAACATCTCTTGTGTAATCCAAAATGCTTTGTATTCCCTTGAAAAACTAACAGCATCACTGCAAAAAAATGTTAATAAAGGCAGAACTGATTCATGAGTCAGTGACAAATCCACCAACCGTTTATCACTGATCTATTGCTCAGTGAAGTTTTCACAGGGTGATCTTTTCAGTATGACACTGGAACATGAAACAACTGACCCCAATGAAAGGTTCCCCAAATGCAGTGCTGTCTTGAGCTTTGCCTCTTTGAAGAGAAAGCTGATTTATTTGGGGTTATTGCCATGTCAAAGGAAATTAGTTCAGTCATGCTGTTTCCTTATTGGTACCTCCTACTGTTTGCAGTTGCTGGGAATCACTAAAACCACTCCAGATCTGCTTTGAGTTGATACAGATAGTGTTTTCTTTCAGGAGAATGAGGCCTGCTTTTTTTAGGAAGCATTATTTAAACATCTGCTCAAGAAGCTGTCTCCTGTCCAAAATGTCTTGCCCTATTTCTGAGCCTTTCTTTCTCTCCTCCACGGGTGAACTGTGGTAAGACACAGCTCTAAAAGCCTCAGGAGTTCTCTGGGATGATAAAGGGAAGTGGAGCTGAGGCATACTCAGAAAGACAACTTTGCCTTTTAATTTATAGCAGCAGCAGCACCTCAGCAGCAGTTCCATGTGACAAAAATTCTAATGCTGCCTGCCCTGAGAACACCTTCCCATGTCAGTGACAGACACTGAAAGACACTGGTCATTTTGATTTTGGCTTGGGTAAAGCCTGAAGCTGAGCTGTGTATAAAAGCAGAGGTCAGGTAGAGATAACAGGGGGACATTTTTATTTGGCCTTGGGGTTTTTTTAGATTTCTTGGCCCAGTTTTGTTGCATAGCTGATGTAACCTATTTTTTAAAATACAATTTAGTTAGGAAGTACTACCAAAAATCACATTCAGGGAGTGATAGTGTGCAGATCCTCACCTGTCCTGAGGAGAGAATGTGACTCCCCCACCCTGTGTGTTTTAGGTGCAGCTGAGGGGGTGAGATAAAATAAAAGCCCAGGCCATGCTACCTTAAGCTCACTTAAAGCACCCAACTTTGATGTTTACCTAATCCAGCTCTGATACTTGGGATGAACATTTTGGGTGGAATTTTAGTGAGGCTGGGGCTTGGATAAATGCCAGCCTGCTGATCCTCTGCCTGATGAAGACTGAGGAAAACAACTGGAAGATTTGGCAGAAATTATATCAGCATCCCTGATTGAGAGTGTGCACCTGCCACTTGCTGTTCGAGTCTGTAACTCAGGTCTTTCTAAATTTACACCTGCTCCTTTTTCATGTTTAGTTAAAAGCTGTTGACAAGACCGTATTTTATTATCTGTGCATCTCTTTCTTTTCCCTAATGTGGGATGTCAGGGCTCAGCATGAGACTGTTTGGAACTTCAGCTGGTCTGGATGGGAAGAGAAACCCTGGCATGACCTGCCACGTGCTCAGACACACTGAACTAGACCCAAATATTCTGGGAAAAGAGGAAAAAACGATTTGAGCATCAGCATGAAGACGGTTGCTGAAAATATGGTCATTTGGGGATGGGAAGGGGCCTTGCTCACCTACTGAAATAGGTTTTGTACAGGTTTCAGATGCTTCCGTCCCTCTGAAGAGGAACTAACCCAGGAACTGTGGCATAAATCTCTGTGAGAATGGATCCCATGGAATAGCTGCAACTAGACAGGCTAAAATATATTACAGCAGAACCAGATGCTGAGGGGAGTTAGCTGGGTATAGACTGTCCTTCCTGCTCTATTCTCTCTTTCCCTCCTCTCCACTCCTCACATTTTATTCTCTAACATGCACAGATTCAGAAGAATAACTGAGATAACAGTTCTGCATGTTGTTCATCCAGCCTGGAGAGAAGGTCGAGGTAATTTCAGCTAATTACAGAGGGCAAAACTGATCCCCAGTTACCTCTGGCAAGGTATTAATAAAGCTTTCACATGAAGATAAGATCTTTCATAAGATCCTTCATAATGTTATCTCTTAGAACGATCTCCATAACAATATATATAGTATTAGAGAGATATATATAGTTGTACTTGCATTTTTAATGACTTGGATACTTGTAGAAAAAAAAGAAAGTGCTAGGCAGACGACAGAAGGGCTTGAGAACAAACTGCAAGGAGGCTTTCATGAATTAGAAATCGAAAATGATGGTTAGAAAATCCGAGGGTATGGCAGAGTCTCTCTAATTTCTCAGGTTATTATGTACATTGCTCTGGGTTTTTGTGCAGAAAACCTTTCAGCAGCAGAGTATCACTGCAGGACTATCTCTAGAGCTGCCTCCTGGCAGGAAGTTGCTGATATTTGGAGGGTGCTGGAAGCATGAAAACTTCGTCTGGCTCCGCAGGACATGCTGGTGTGTTGCACTTCTGCCAACAGGAGTGTGGAAATGGAGTAGGAGTGTCCCTACTGCTGCCCCCATTTGTCACTCCATACTCAAACCCCAAGATCACAAGCTTTGAAAGTGTGAGTTCTATAATCCAGTGCTTTTCTGCTTGCTTTAGAGAAGAACTCCAACTCTTTTTGCCTCAGAGAAGATGAGGTTACTATGGGCATCATATTACGTCTTGTAAGTCACAGCTGGTCTGTGTGAAGAAAGTATGGGAAAAGCAGGAAAAGTTTGGAAAAAAGCAGGAGCAGGGTGTTAAGTCTCCTAGGCAAGTGAACTACCCCAAGACAGGATAACTGGGATCAGCCATTTATTTAATATTTGTCAGGTGATAATTTGAACCCAGCTCTCTCTCTGCTGGGTGTAGAACGAGTGCAGGACTCAATTGTCTCCTCTTCTGCCTCTCCTGAGAGAACCCAGCCCGTCAGCGCCCCTGGGCCACTGCAGAGTGGGTGTCAGGGCACTTCTCTTTTGGTGTTTCCCAACGTGGCTCTCCACTTATTTCCCTTGAATCCCATTTTGCAGTACCTGACAGTTCTATGTGAACCACCAGGACACTGGGTACTACAAAAGCTTGTGAGTTCCAAAATTATGTGACCACTTAAAACTTTGCAATATGGACAATTTCAGTGCCTGGATCCCTTGGTGGATTAGCCCTTGGCTTCCCTGGGCTTCAGTTCTTCTTTGATATGGGAATAACCACACACTCCAAACTTACAGGGATGCTGTGGGAGATCAGTGCACAAAAAGTTGTCAAGGTTTCTGAGGAGGGAGGAGAAGCAGCTCCAAGGTGAGTCTTGAGGAAAAGTCTGGATCACGTTGCTTCATATCATGAAAAAAGAAAAGATCCTGCGTATAATTATCCTGCTTTAGCATTGATACATTCCTAGACATTCACTCCTGGTCCTCATGAAAGCTTTTGCAGTAGAATTTCCCAGTTAGACAATGCTCTCAGGCACAGGGTGGGATTCTTGGGGGTTCCTGTGCTGGGCCAGGAGCTGAATTTGGTGATCCTGATGGGTCCCTTCCAACTCAGCTCATTCTGTGGTTCTGTGAATCAGGCAGCCAACAGAAAAATTATTTAATATAACAACCAATAACAAACCCATCTTTTTTTTTCCCCTCTGCTGGTTTAAGAAACCATTTTGATAATTTCAAATCAACAAGAGGACATTTGTTTCACAACAGATCATTATTTCTCTTTGAGGAGGGCATATGTAATACACCAAGGAAAATGTTTCTGGGCACAGAACTCCTGCTATCCATCCCATAATAAAGAAAACGGCACAGTTCTACAGAATTCTTGCTGATATTTTGGTTTATTTAGTTTATGTAACAAGTGAGAGGAAGCCACGCCCATGTTTAGAATCATACAAATAATTAATTCAGTGTTTCTGCAGTTTGCCTTAATTTGAAAATTGATAGGTTTTTTTCCTTTCCTTCTTTTTTCCCAACAGTTCTTTAGCAGGTATTATGAAGTGTTGCATTCACTTGTAGAACTAGCAATAAGTTCTCAGAAGATGACTCAGCTCAGGGAATTAAACTTAATTAATTTATTGCCAGTGAAACTAAACTTTTAATTACTGATTTAGGTGTTGAGAAGAAAGAAGACATCCAACTAAACAAACACTGAGAGAAACATCTTTCCTCCCATTCCCAAGACCCAAGTTCAGCCCAGACCCCTCTCCTCCCCCTTCCTGGTCTGCCCTCCGCTTGTCACCGCCAATGTTTGCATCCTTACAGCTGCTCCAAGCCATAGCTTGGACTTTGCTTCTGACATCTCCCTCCTTCTCACGCCCCCAGAACTTGCTGCATTTTACTCAGCATGAGCATGGTCTGACATATTTTCCCCCCATAACCCCATCCTGTATCTGTTCTCCACTGCAGGTATTCTCTCACCGCAAGACCTTACTCTCTGGCCATCCAAGTATATGTGTACAGACCTTCCAAAATATAACCAAAGATAATTTTCCTTTCCAGCACAAAAAGTAAAACAATAGATATTTCCATAATTTAAACACTCTGGTAACTTTGCATCTACTATTTTGTCTCATTCATCAATTCAAGTGCTCATGTACTACATCGTCCATCTTTTTAAATTATTTTTATTTTTGTTGCTGCTGCTTTATTGAGGTGTTTTCTGCCTTTATCACAGACCCTTCTTCAGCTCCCCATAAAACCACTTCAGCTTTTCTTTCATACAGCTTCTTTATGGTGCTGCTGGGTTGATGGTGGGACAGGAGGATCTTGAAGGTCTCTTCCAACTTTGATGATTCTGTGGTTCTGCATGTCATGAAGTGCCCAAGACCTCTGTGACCCCTTTAAAGGCCAGTTTCCACCCTGTTGGCAGTGTGGCTGCACTTCCCTTTGAGGGAAAATAATTTTTGACATCTTTTCACCTTGACCTGCTGCTCGTCTGTGTGAGCACCTAAGGAGGTGTTGCATTTTTCCCGTGCAGATGATAACCTAAATATTTGTAGTATCCAAGTCTAGGGTCTGTGGCTTGGATCTCAAGCTAAACTAACGCTGTGACCACTCTAGGAGAAAATACTTCATCCCAGAGAGCTCCAACACCCTCTCTGTGACTTATACAAGAGTGGGAAATCAAACTATTCCATTCACTGAAAGTTTTGCAACTCGGCAAGGATATTTCAAGGAAGAAAGGTCAACAGCCAGAATAAATTACGTACGATGCAAACAATTTCGTATAACTGATCAAAAGTCCTAAGAAACGAGCAAACACTGCCTGACACACGATCCAGCCTAGCAGCCCTTCCCGCTGGTCCCTCCGGAGTGCCGCCTAGGATGTGCTGCTGGATGCCCGACGTTGCCACATCACAGCGCAGCTCACAGCTCCTGTTTCTTCAGGTCTCGCTTTCCCCCGCGCTCTGCGGACCTGGTGGTGCTTTAAGACTGCGGAGGGCTGGGGTTAGCGCTGGTCCCTCCGCCGCGCCGGGAGGCAGGGGAGGTGAGCAGCGGGCTCAGCGCGCCCCGAGCTGCCGGAGAGCGAGGCGAGCGGGGGAAGCAGAGCCAGGCAAGGAGCAGGCGAGGGAGGAAGATGTGCCCGCCTGCCCGCCCGCCTGCCGCCGGGCCGGGGGGAGCCGTGTGAGGAGCAGCAGCAGCAGCAGCAGCAGCAGNGCGAGCCCGGAGCGGGGAGCGGGGGAGCGGCGGGGGCATGTGGATGTTGGCCGTCGCCTTGCTCCACAGCATCTCGCATGGTGAGCCCCGCCGCGGGGATCCCTTCCCTTGTCCCCTCCGGAGCTCCCCGGGTCACGGCGGTGCCTGGCGGGGTTGGACGCGTCGCGCCGGCTGCGGGAGCCGCGAGGAGAAGGGCGGGCGAGCTCTGGGATCGCTCAAAGTCGCTCACCTCGCGAAGGGACAGCCCGCAACTGAGCGGCTTTTTCTGCGAACATCAGAGCATCCTCCCCGGGGGGAGGCATGAAGGACATCTTCTTCCCCCTGCCGTCCTCCCGGCCCCCCGATTTGGCCAAAGGACGTGTTCTGAAACGGGAGAAATAGCTACTCCTGTGTCGTTTGCCACCCTGCATAGGAAAGAAAACTAATATACGTGGTGTTTGGAAGATCTTAGTTTGCGTTGTGTGTTCTGAGAAGGTTATATGCGGTAGCTGTGTCTGTTTTTTCTGCTGGGTTCTAACAGTTTCCTGTTAATCTTTAGAGAAATATCTCTTCCAAGAAGCTGAATTTAGAAATAGGTTTAAATTATATGTATCACACTCGTGGAAGGGTGTTTGGTCAAGAAATGATTGAGGCAGACTTCCAATGCACAGAGAAAAAAATCTGTCTCATGATTAGGAAGTATTGACTTGTTGAGAACTCATTTCTTAATATTAACTATCGAAGATAAATGAGATCTCACCACTCCCTGCCCCCATCACCCCTCCCTCATCTTGTAAAGGTTATTTAGGGGGATCTGATTATTCCTTATGTGAAAAGTCTGTGACACTCGAGCTGGACGTGTACATGCAGGCATTTTGCCATTTTCCCACAAAGCTTTGCCAGCTCCCATCAGTCATGACCTGAAGCAGCTGCTGATCACTTTTGCAAATTCCGAGGGCAGAGATTTGTCTGTGGCACGGTCTATGATAATTATCTGTTAGGGCTTGAAGTGAGATCACCAGACTTCTTTTCCTATGTGTCTGGAAGAACATCTAAATACAGAAAAACAATTAGAAAACCACTCCTTACAGTGACGTCCTTGGTATGTGTATTAAAACTAACTGAAAAACAGTAGTTTAATTTAATGTCCAATGACAAAAGCTAACCTGCTACAATTTCCGTTCTAAACTGACAGGAATCCCAAATTTCACATGGAAAAAAATGAAATTATTATTATGGTTTTCTTATTGTGAAACAACTGTTATTGTCATTTGAACATGCTAGCTAAGAAACTATTGAAATTTTGAACTCATGCAGCAGAATGTTTCAAATGTACTGAATTCAGGTTTTTTCAAAAAGGAGGCATTGTGTCAATTAACATTTTGTTCAACCTTAAACTTCTACCTAAATATGAAAGTTAGTACAATTCAAAAATTCAGTGCCTCAGCCTATAGCATATTCTGTGAGTTTTTTTCTTTAAATAAACCTATTTTGATGACTATCTTCTTGATTAATTTATTGACTTGTAACTAATTAAGCATAGCTTTATTTTTCATATCCACTTTTCGGACAATAGCAGGGAGACCAAAATAGTAAGAAGTCATTCTCTCCACATCGCTGTGCAGGAAAGACAGGAGATATTATGCAAGACAGGTGTATCTTTTTAAGATTTCTGGCTTAACCTTCAGCTAAAAAATGCTTTAAGCTCATTGTGTTGTGGTCATATCATTTCGAAGAAGGAGATAGCAGAAACAGACAGGACCCAGATATGCAGGAGAGTGACAGGAGCAGGGAGGGATTCTGTGTGAGAGGAATGTCAGGTGGGCAGAGAGGAAACAGTCTGCTTATGGAAGAGATGAATCAGCAAGGATGTGATGCGTGTGGATAGAGCAGGATGTATGGAACGCGCATCCCTGATTGCTCTGGAGACAAACATTGGCGCTCTGTGCCAGGTGCCACGTGCCAAAATCCTTCCCTGCACACGACCGTGGCCTGCACGCCACCCACCTCCGTGTGCTGGGGTGTGGGGAGCCACGGGGGGGTTTGCTTGGTCTGTGGTTTTGGGAGGACTATTCCAGAATAGTGGAGGAAATGCATTTTCAACCTGCTTGCCTCTCCACTGAACTGCAGTCCTTTGCAGGGAAGGCAGGAAAGCTCTTTTTACTTGCCCGTTTTGTCTCTGGCACAGATGATATTGACTCTGTTTACTCAGTAAACTTAGTGAGCACTTCAGCTCAGAGAAAACCCGACTGTGGTAACTGTCAGTAAAGGCAGACCATTTAAATGAACCACCTTTGCCTAAAAATAGGTGTTGGTGGTTAAGAGACCACTTTTGGCAGGTGGCTATACTTAAAAAAGAAAAAGAAAAAACCCAGCCAACCCCCAAAAACTGTCCCCAAGGAAATGAACAAGGAGTACCACAGCACCAGTGTGTGCTGGACCAGATCAGCTTCTCTGTGGAGAATGGGATTGGTGGTTTTGCTACAGATCCATGAGGCTGACCCTGGCAGGTCTGGACCAGCTCTGCTGCCCAAAGCAGGGTCAACTACTTCAGCAGTTGCTCAGGACTGTGTCCTGTCAAATTTTGAATAACTCCAAGGACGAACACTCTGCAGGATACCTCTGCCAGTGATTTTTGCCCTCACTGAAAAAGTAAATGCATTATTTATTTACATATAAAGTCAAATCTTTAAATGGAGCTGCTTGGTTTCTCTTTGTGTCTTTTGCCTTTTGTTTGCTCACTGAACACCACTGAGAAGAGTCAGGCTACAGCTTCTTTACACCTTCCCATCCACTATTTTTACTCATTACTAAGATCCTCTTGAGCCTTCTCCCGTCTAAGTAGTCACAGCTCTCTCAGTCTTTCCTCGTGGATCAGGTTCTCCAAGTCCATAACCATTTTTGTGGTTCCTTCACTAGGCTCAATCCAGTGTGTCTGAGTTTTTCTTGGTCTGAGGAGGTCAGAACTGGTACAAACCACTCCAGATGTGTTGTCACCAGTTGATGACAAGAAAATTTTTATTTTTCTCCTTTAATACCTGTTCAATGTATTGCTGTCACTCATGTTTATCCAGGCTTTCATTCTAATCTGAAACCCTTCTCAGGGCAGGGTATCCCATTGTTTCTCTCTCACATTATTCTCCTCTACTGCTGAAGTCCTCCATAACACAGCCCTACCAAACTTCTCCCATGAAGTACTTGGAGTTATTTTCCATCTCCAGCCAGCATGTGAAATTCCACTTGTTTGCCAGACTTACAGTCAAGTGCTTTTCTGCTCTCACAGAACAATTTCCTCCCCCAAAAAACAAGATCTCCATTAGCTGCCTTTCAATCCTGCCTGTGGGCTTGCTGCTATTTAAAACCTCAGCAACAGTTGGCTGCTCTGGACATTGCTCATCTCGCTTAATTTAAAGCGTTTATGGTGCAATTCACTGGAGCTTCTCCACATAACACTTGGAGAGGGAGGAATGGGAATTTCCAGGTGTGATTTCTGTTCTACCTTGACCAATCATTTTAAGGTGGGAGGAATAATCTCTCAAATGTGCTTTTTCCTCTCTTTTGACTATTAGAGGAGACCAAAATAGATGGATGAAAGATAGAGACAAGTGTCTGCTTTATGACCTTTTATGTTTGCCTGGATGACTTAGTGACTTGAAAGGCACAGAGAATGTATCCATCTTACCTGTGAAAAATTTCCATTGGTAAAACTTCTGTTCTGTGCTTAAAAGTAAATGCAAATGTGGTTTCCTTTGTAGTCTTTTGTTTCCTTTCCCTGTAAATAACAATAAGTTACAGAAAATGCAATATGAAGTCAAAATTATTTGTGCAGTGGTCTGTGAACACAGATTGTTGGTGCTAATGGCTATTAAGTGTGGACAGGCAAGAAGGGGTTAACAGAAGACAAATAATTTTTGTGGTAAACTGAAAACCTTGAGTTGCACCAGGGATGAGGCAGAGCAGAACAGAGCTTTGCAGCTGGAACCAGCAGCTGGGCTGGGTGAAAGCTGAGGTGTGGGGCATGGGCAGGAGGAGCTGGGTTGGTGGTAGATTGTCCTTGCAGAGAGAGGCTTGGGGTCAGCCTTCAGTAAAGTGTTTCCAGCATCTGTGGTCCTGCCCCATTAGTTGTCAGGAGTTTTTATTCCTGTTTATTCCATCCCCTCTCCAACTGGTCCCTCTTCGCCAGAATAAGTGAAGGCTGAAAGCTTTTAGGCTCTTGCCTAAAACTTTTTTGAAGGTCCCCTCTGATCCCATGCCCTCAAATATTTATGTCCTCACAGAACAGAGACAAGAACTTCACATGGAAATAACACAGAGGCTGCACTTGTTGCACAGAATGGTCTGAAGGAAAAAAATCTCCCCTATGTTGTATTTCTGAGACAAAGGATGGAGCATCACTGACACAGATGTGTGAACGGGGCAGGTCTGGTTTCACTCTGTGCTCCTGAGTCTTGGGGCAGGCTGTCTGGAGAACCTACAGCAGCCTGCTCCTGCTCTTGCTGCGTTAACCATGACAACAAGTTGGCAAAGGAAATATTTCTTACGGTTCTCCCTGCTGCAACCTCCTGGAGGAGCCGACTGGAGCTCTTGGGGCAGGACACGCTTGTGGCCAAACCTTCTCGTGAAATCCAGACCCACAACTCAATGGAAGCAGGGGGAAAAGCAGATGGGAGGGCTACTGTGGCCCCACACGAGCAAGCACAGTTTATATCCCATTTTACCTCCCCCTCCCGTGGTAGGCTGTTGCTTGGCAACCCTGCATCCTTGCTCCACCGCTGCTCTGCGGTCCTGCTGCTCCCCTGCGGCCCCTCCTTTGCACCACGGCTGGGAAGAGCCATGCTCACACGTGCTCCCAGCAGTCTGCAAGCAGAGATATCGTCTCTTCATCTGTGCCTGGAAGCAGCTGGGAGTCAGGAAGATGAAAATGTGGAGGACACCGGGCATCGCCAGAGGCATGGAGAGCTCTGCTCTTCCTGATGCCTTCCTTGTATTGACTCTGGCCAGAGGGGTATTGGCTCCCAATAGTTCAATTCTTGTTTTGTTTATGTGGTTGCTACTCCTTGTGAGCCACTGGCATCCAGAGCAGGTAACAGAAATCAGTATTTGGCTCAGGACCAGGGATAACCTTCTTCCCACATAATTACAGTCCTTAATGGATTGCACTGTAACAATTATTAAAGAGAGGTCTGCAGAGCTTTGAAACCATCATAATTTTTTTTTTTTTAAACCTTATTGAAACTGTGATATTCCTTCAAATTTCCTTTTTCCCTACCACTTCTTTTCAATGAGAAGCAGTTGTGTGTATATAGACATGCCTGCATCCAAACCCAGAGGAGTCCTATATCTCTCACTAAAAGGCTCTGACTCCTAACCCAAATAATGGAAAATCAGATTTAGAAATGAAATAGTCCTCTTGACTCATCCCTTTCACGCTGCAAGGTTATGATATGTGCAGTGTGGCACAGCTGTTCCTATGATTTCGGTGTATGTAATTCATTCCATCCTGTCTGGGCATTACAATCTGCAGTCCTTAATGTCTTGTCTTTGCACACACATCAGACACACAAAGGGGTTCAGTCCATCTTTATTTGGAGGCTTTCAGGGGATATCTCCAGTGCCACAATGCTGGGGTGTTGTGTTATGCTAATTCCTCTTGTGAGAACCGACTAGCACCGAGAGAAGCCTCTCTGCCCTTCTTCAAGCCCACGTTTTCACCCAAGACAGTTGGCTGAAGTGTTGTGTGCTGTGTCCCCACCCTTCCACTTCAGCTATTTTACCCTCTCCTCCCCTACCCTACTTCCTATGTCAGGAACAAACTCGTCTGTATGAAGATGTGAAAATTGAAAAAAAAAAAATCTCCTGGTTTCTCCCCTCTGAAAGGAAATATTTTTCCTTTAGCTGGCAGTCTTTTAAGCAGCAAGAATTTTACCTTACCTGTTTGTTTGCAAGGTGCAATGCAAAGAGAAGCCTACAGCACCAGAAAAAAAAAAACAAATCACTACCTTATGTTTTGATGATGTTACTTGAAATAGAAAAATCCGGTATTCTCTCAAAAAATCATGATTCATACACGGGGCTTCAAAATCCTTCCCGCAGAATGGATTTTTCCGTGCCTTACTCCAGCATGGATTTCTAAGAAACATCTTTGTCAGCTGCTCCCCTCCTTCTCTCCAATAGCTTTTGAACCTGCTATCCAGGTCTCAATCCAGTTGATTGCTGGGTTTAAGTAGAATATAATTAATTCATTGCTTTCATATGCGTATATGAGTATAAACACTCACCTGGGCAGAGGAGAGGGAGAGACTAATCCCACTTCAAGCTGTTGAAAAAATTGCAAAAAATTCATGGACATCTGACTTAGGTCTTCAATCTTCTGACCAAACATCCAGAGGAAATTCTTCTTCCCGCTGATCCTGTGCTCACAGAACCACCTAATGGGGAAAGCTGGCTTGTTCACATCTCCCAGATACTCCTGGAAGCCCAGGAACGAGCTGCATGAGAAAAGAGTAACTTCAGGCAGGGAAAAAAAGAAATAATCCCCATTTTATGCTTTAAAGCTCAGTGTGTATTAAGCCATCCAGAGTGTTTTGAAAGCTGCTGCTTTAATTCATGAGCATATCAAGACTGAATGGCTAATTGTGTGTGTACTGTAAGAACAGGTCATGCGAGAGAGCACATTTTTTTGCCAGATAACAATATTCCTGCACATTATCAGCTTGGAGCAGTCAATGGCTTCAAATGAAGCAAATGGTACTTATTCCCTTGCATTTTTGGGGTGGAATAGATCGGTATCAGCAGCATGGATGCTTTCACCAAGTGGTTGCATGCAGATGTTTAAGATTTTGTTTCTCCATCTTGAGCATTCCCAGAGGCACGGTAACAAACAGAGCTTTTCAACTGGTGTCTTCCTAATGGTACTTACAGAACTAGAAATTCCTTTTCAATTCTTAAGTGTCTCGTGGAAAACACTTAATTTTTGCAGCTTGCCCTGATAAAAATGGCTGACTGTGAGCTTGCAGATATGAGCATTAGGCTTGGTAGCCAGTGAATATCAGAAGGTTCAGCGATTGGTTTTGACAAGCATTCAACATTTATCTGAATCTTTCCAGTATCAAATCGGGCATGAAGTCTTCTGAGGAAAACCTGTTCTCACAAGGCTTTTGATTCTCCTCTTTCCAGACTGGTGGAACATACTCAAAAGCTTTCCCACTTCTGCTCCTCTTCCCTTCTTAACCCCTGGTCCCTTTATCCCTCTTTGAGTTTATGTCCCTCTGTTATGGGTGCAGTGACAAAGTTTTAGTTCACCTGAAAATTTGGAGAGGAGTGTTTCGAACTTGTCATCTTTAAAACAGATATGAATCAGGGAGAAGATGGAGAATATTTCAGAGTTTGTTTCAGAAGACTGAGATTTGAATGCTTTGGACTATTTTAGCCAAATAGTCACAAATTTTTTCCATATTTTAATTTAAAAAGGAAAAAAAATTGCTTTCTGAGCTATTCCAGGGTTTGTTTCTTTATTGTTATGATCTCAAGGGGCTATGTTGCTTTCTTTGGTTTTGTTTTTAAACTGACTGGGACTACAACTCCTTTCTTAGTAGAACTGAAAATATTTATAAATCTTATTAAAATGAAAATCATGGCTAAACATAGAACTGAGTTTGCTTAGTTCTAGCCCTCTGTGGTTATCTTTACCTAGTCTATAAGCTAATAACTCGTATTTTCCTTTCAAATTACTACGCTGCAAGAAAATAGTCAAGAAAACTCCAGTCAGGGAAAGAGGTCAATAATGAGGAGAGACAGAATGGTTTAGAAACTGAGGGATGACTGAGCCAAGGTGTCCCCTCTGCCAGAAACTGGGCTGATTGGTCATTTAGATTCTGATTCCAGGCATGTCCATTTTTTATTGTTTCTTTTCCCCGGGTCTTCCTGCTGTTGAGGACTTCCTCTCTCACCACGCTTTCCCTTCACTTCCTCACTACTTCCCTCCCATTCTTTCTTCCTTCAGGTGCTTCTAAAACCACTTTCAAAGCTGAAATTGCAAATGGGTTTTTTGCATTCTGAATGACAATGAGGGGCTCTGTTTGAATAGCTGAATGCTTCAATGGCAGATATTTGACTGAGCTCCCTAAAGCCCAAAGCCTATGAAACCATCCACGATCTGAATAGAACCAATTACTGCTGCTGCTCCCAGCCCAGTCCCCCCTTTGGAAGATTCTTTTGGGTTTTTTTTTTTTTAAGTCCCAATCAATGCAGACTTATTGTAGACAGGCCATTTTATCTTTCTCTTTGAAGAAAGAATTTCCCTGCAAGATTGCTTAGAGGAGTTATCCACCAGATACATCATCTTCCAACATGGGAATGTGGAAACATTCAGCCACTTGGATCCTTGTAACCTACTTCATTCTCACAAAGGCATCTTTCCACGAGGCAGCTCTTACTGGGTGTGTTGGTCTGCTGTGGTCATTCCTTGTGTGTTTGCTCACTTAATCTCAGAATATGATGCAGGTGCATTGCAAAATTGGTGTGCAGACCTCACCTTTTAACACCTCCCGTGGCTTTCAGTTGAGATATTTCAACTGCACACTGATGACTGGGTGGGATGATGTCAGACTGATCATGCTGGTGGTGTTTCTGCGTGCTCTTCATGCTGGTGGCTCGGGGGAGAGCTGGAATGTGTGTGGCCAGGACTGTCAGAAAGAATGTTGGTGTTCTGGAAATCCCATTGGAACCAGATGGCTCAAATGCTTTGGGGTTCCAGCAAGGTCCTATTATAAAATCTTCTCCTTGTGCCTCCTGCAGTACAATGTGACCTGAAATGCTGCCTGAGATGCATTTAGGGTGATCATCAGCTGATTTGAACTGTTGCTATATCTCTTCAAGAAAACTTCAAGAGATCTTCCTCACCAACCCGTGTGGTAGCTGCAGAAAGCAAGGATGGTCAACCTGATACAGTCAACCAGTAAAAGATCTAAACCCAGATTTAAGACTATTTAAGAATTTAAGACTATTTTAACATTTTTGATCCTTACAACTAAATTAATTACTTCAAAAGCTTTTTCTGTTTGGTTTTTTTTTTTTTTTTTCCAGAGAAGATAGAGTTATATGCAAAGTCTAATTGATATACTTTGCTGGAAAATTGTTGAATTTTTTTGAGGCAGAACTAAATAATTTCCAGCCACTTAATCTAGGACATTCTGTTTTAATCAAACAAACAGCAACAAAATAACTGGGGATTCTCCTTGGTTCATGACCTTGAGTAGTCTTGATTGCAGCTGAAGCCTGATCATGCTTGATTTTCCAGACTTGAAAAGTAGCATCCTGACTGATTTCATGTACTTTGTGTGGAAGCTCCCATATAGCCTTCTTTCTGCACTTTGACAGATTGTTGAATTTAGGTTTCAGTCAAGTCATCCCCTGAGCAGCAGGACCAGTGAACCCTGCTTTCATGCAGAATTGCATCCTGCCTTCCTCCTCCCCTCCTTAAACCCAGCTCAGGACAAGGATTACACAGCTCAGTTTGCTGGATTCTGCTAAAAAATGTTATATAGCCACTGGAAGCTGGTCCTTTTGCCTTTTGGTGCCACTGAAGAACAAATTAAAGATTTACTCTTCTAGTTTGCAGCTGCTGTGGTTGTTTTAAATGAACTGAAATGCACAGAAACTTGTTTGAGACAGCCCTACAGGAAGCTGAAATTTGCCAAGGGCTACCAGAGTTATGTAGATGAGTAAAGGAGGTAGAAAGGTATAAGAAGGAGGTTTATTTATTCCATGTCATAGAACATTGTATCTCCTAAGCCCCAAACATGTTTTGGGCTTCGGAAGAGGAAACAAAGCAATTTTGAAAGAGCTGCCTGAACAAATCTGTCATGAACTTCTCCCAAATGCTCTCAAATCTATACTTAAACATTTTTGCTACTCACCAGCTCTCTTCTAAACCGACAGATTAAAGTATTGTTATTTTTAACAGAACTTTGCTCCCAATAAAACAAAATTTCTTTTTTCTTTTCTTTCCTTTTTTTTTTAAATTTAATTTATTCTCTCCCAAGGCATTTGCACTTCAGTCTCAAATTTTTGTTTAACAGCATCAGATTCTATTTTCCCCTGAAGAGCTTCCCTGGTTGCCCATATCTTTTTTCTTAAATGCAGCCATGACTCCCTGCCCAATATTGGTCTCATCTCTCCTGGTTTCCCTTCAAGGCTTCAGTCTCTCCTGGCTGATAGCCCAGCCCACATGGGATGCAGGGAACTGAGCTCTCTCCTGATGGCTTCCACTGTCCCTCAGTTTGGTTTTCCCAGGAATTAGAAAGAAGGGCCTTACACAGTGCCTCAGGGATGTGTTCTGATCTGTCCTCTGTGGCTTCAGAAACATCTCCAGACAGATCTCCTTCCCTGCACAGCTCTGCTGCTGAGCTTTCTGCAGATGTCCATCCCAATGCCTTTCTGGGGGATGTCCTTTCTTGGATTTCATTGCGGTGCACAAGGCAGGGTGTTGGCAGCAGGGCAGTGTCTGGTGCTGTAAAGCATTTTCTTAAAAAAATACTGCCCCCCAAATGTGAAGTCATCCTGTTGGTAACACACTGGGGATTCTGCAGGTTGAGATTCCTTATTGCTTTGTTGTGTTAGCTTTTCATCTTACAGCTTAAATCCAGAGTTGCCCTAATGCTGTTATGTATTTCACAATATTGATTTTTTTCAGCTGTCTTCATTTAATATTTTCCCCTTTATTCTTTTTTTTTCGCTTTTCCTTTTTAGACCAACCTTCACATCACAGATGTGAAGAAAGAATAGGCGCAGAAATTGCTTTTAGTTAGAGAGACTGTAATTTACTCTTTCACTACAGGGGGAAAAAAATGTCTCTCCACAGAAAGAGACGCAGATGAAAGGCCAAACAGTATCTGGACCTGTGTAAGCACTGCAAGATGTGTGTGTGTGTGTGTATATGTATTTTCCTTCAGCGGTGCACAGAATCCCAGTCAATTATTTGATGCACTAGCCTGTCTGGGCTGTGACCTTCTAGAAGGGCCCCCTCCTCCAGTCCCCCCACACGACTTGTCAACACATTAGTCATATACAACTCAGCTGATGCCAAACGGCCGCAGTTCAGCCAACTATTGAGAGGCAGGAAATTCTGCTGCCTTCTTCTATTGGTCTTGGGTTTTTCCACTGTGCGGACCTGGTGGTGCTTTAAGACTGCGGAGGGCTGGGGTTAGCGCTGGTCCCTCCGCCGCGCCGGGAGGCAGGGGAGGTGAGCAGCGGGCTCAGCGCGCCCCGAGCTGCCGGAGGGCGAGGCGAGCGGGGGAAGC